>KK118476.1:45558-142110 GCA_000611955.2 Stegodyphus mimosarum
TTACGGAAAAGTCGACAAATTTTTGGCGACTTTGTAAATTGGCAGAAAGCTTTTACTTGGCTATTTTTTTTATTCATAGTGCTGCTGTTATTATAAATACCAATAAAAGGAAATGTATACTAAAATTTTTATTCTAAACGTTAAAGAAAATTACGAGTTGCAACAATGCTAGTGGAATTCTGGTCTTTTTTAACGAAACTCGATGCAACAGTTGGCAAAAGATATACAAAAGATATAAAACTAGCTCACTCAGTTTAACTTGTTATATTTTGTTCATTCTTTTCCTCTAAGTTTCCGTTTTAGTGTAGAAAAGGGTACCTTTTGATTTGGAGCCAAATATCGATTCTCTGGTAACCCGGAATCTGCTGTGTTTTCCCAATGTTATGACAGTTTTTGTTAGTGTTACCTGCTAAAGTTTTTCGCAAGTTTAATCCGATTGGAAATTCATAGTTTACTAACCGAAAGCTACGTGATTTGTAGTATGTCTATCATGTATTTTGAATTTTGACTGTATTTTGAACTATTGGGATTTTAATTTCTGTTAATTGAATTTTGGTTTACTTTAGCTGGCTGATTTTAATTAATCATTATCCCCCCATTTCCACAAAGATGTACTTTTGATAAGATAAATAATCGTTTTTTCAACATATACAGCAAAAGCTATAATTGATTGGTGTATGAATAAATATTTAATTAGGTCTCCTCATGAATGCCACGTTTGTACGAAACCTCTGCGTCTGGTGTAGCTTAATAATCAATTGCTTGGCTGTGAAGGAGTTTGTCCCGAAAAAGGCAATCGAAACTAGTGCTCATATCAACACCACTGAGATCATGTGGAAACACATTAAGAGCGAGGTTTTGCAAGCAAGGTCTTAGGCTGTTGTCAGGTGACACTTTGCAGTTTTTCTATGCGGAATTTATATGGTGTCGCCAATACCAGGATTAGAAAAGGTGGATCAATTCGGGGACTAGATGATTTCCATTATGCCTCTGCATTAGTCATCCTGTCAGGACTACTGTTCCTTCTGGTTGATTTTGCAAACATAACTGGAGTCCTGAGTCAGAACAGCGAGCTTACTCAAAGCTATGCTCGTGTGTGTGTAGAAAATAAAATAAAGATAAGGAGGGTTACCCTTTATTTTCACAGCGTGCAAGCGCTCCCGCACTTCGGGATACAAAGACCAATACTTTTGGTCCTAGAACGTAGAAAATAAACCAACTTAATAAGAACTAAGGTGCTTTGCAGCGATTAGTAACTCAAAGATTGGCCCTTTAATACTACATACGTAGTGAGCAGGATGCAAAGGCTACAATACGTTTTCAAATATCAGCGAACACTAAGTTCTGGCCTTAAAAGCAGACAACGAAAATCACACGCGTGGTAAAGGCCGCGAGAAATCTCTTTTTCACTACTCTTGGCTAAAAGCCATGTCTTAAATACTCATAAAGTTTGCAACCTCATTTGCACGCACTAAATCTATTCGCGCTTATTCTGGCCGGAAATGGAAAATAAGAGGCGATTGTAAAGGTTTAAAATAAAATAAACGTTAGTAAAACTTAAATCCTTACAAACCTACGCTGATAGTGAGACGTTGACGAGAACACACGGGATGAATACTTCTATTGTCTTTGCAAAGTATGTTTTCGGCGTCGTTTTAGGCAACAGACATCCTGGAAACATTACTTTTTGGAGTCATAAAAATCGCCAAAAATATCAACGGGCACCATATTCTGAATTTTACCTAGGTTTCTGAATATCGGGAAATTTCGCTTTGCCTGAATGTTTTATACGATAAAGCTATACTCTTACACTTTCTTGATAGAACTGTGTTACTCGAATGTGTGTAAATGCTTTAAATATTTATGCTGATTATTTAATTTGCTGTTTTTGAAATTACGAACTTTAGTTTTTATATTCGAGATGAGCAATTTTTTTGTGTTAAATAAAGGGGTGTAATGTTTTATAAATTGTGATATTCTTTACCTGCACCAGAAAATTCGCCTCAAATGCCGTAATAACGCGTTTAAAGGCGTGTATATCTAATAACTATAAGGTAACTAGGATAATTATTTTTATATGGTTTTCCGAGCTCAACATTACATAATAAAAAATACAAACAGAAAACACAAACATTAAAATGCTGGACATAAACACGTAATTTTGCAAATAGAGAAGAGAAACTTATCCGCAAGCACCCGCTAAGAAACGCAGCTAAAACTGTAATTAGAATTTTCATGCCATTTTAATGCATTACCCTCTTCAACAGAGATAGTATGAAACACCGCACACAACTATAAACAATGACTATTAAAGACTGCGACAACATACTGTGTTTATTATATTTCGTTATAAACGACACTAAACTCTGGAAATTAAAGATACACGAGTCTACTGGGAGAGAGCAAGAATTGTTCTGTTAGACAAAGTTCCATATAATGGTTAGAAAAACCGTACAGTTTAGCATTTTATCGTCTGCTTAATTTCAAGAAACTCAAGTGGAATTAAATCCAAACGCACGCCATTTTTCTTCGAAGAAACAACAGTAGTCGTCTCTACCTCAGTTCCGTAATTGGGCATCCATACGCCTGATAGAACTGAACCGTTTCCCTCCACCCCCACAGAGCGCGAGGGGTCTGCATGCTTCTTCTCTCCCCCCTGAATGCATTGTGCAAGCACTAACCCATCTTCTCATTTCTAAAGAGCTTTGGTCTTTATTAATTGCACCCAACACAGAGAAGCACTCATTAGAACACATTAACAATTCACCTAGCGCTTTCTCCGGGTTACGCAGAGTTTCTTAAGTAAAGGAAGAAATAGGCGGAAATGCTCCAGAGTGGAGTGGAGTTGAGCTGAGTGGTTGCTGGTGGAATAGGTCGCTCGCTTTAACGAGGTCGGAGGTGTTTCTTTATTGGCGTTGGGGAAAGGAAAGGTGGTGGTGCAGAGAAATTTTTAAGGCATAATCGCTGTGATATGGAGGGTAAGGTCAATATTATTTTAACTGAAAGCAAAGACAGGAAGGTTTTAATCAAGTGTTTTAATTGGATTAATTGAACAAAAAAAGATAGGAGTTGATTTTGGTAGAAGTGTTTGATATAATATAAGAACGTATAGTTTTGTTCAAGACGGGAGTTTGTTATAATGTATAAAATATATACTTTGTAACAGTATGTCTTATTACTTCATTTATTATTTAAAATTTGTTTGTGTAATTTACACTATTCATGAAACAAGCGAATTTATATTTTTCAAGCATTTTTTAAAGAATTAAGTTTTATATTCGAGACTAAAACGTCTGGAATTCGTTTAAGATAGTTTATAGGCAATCAGAACTACGGTTTAAAGCCAAATTATAGTGCAATAGACTTAAAGTATATAGATTTCAATTATCTGGAACTATAATAATCCTTGTTTTATTACTGGGCTGTATAAAACTGATTTTTGTTTTTATTTTTCTACTTGTTTTATTTTTACGTTCATTTAAATAGTACAGTTTACTAGACGAAAGGGACACCCAGACCCAGCTCATAAAGAAGCCCTACATGGTTAAACTCCCCAACCCCTAGAGGCATCCAAGGAGGCATAACCCTCTGGTCAAACAGGGGGACAATTTTGTTTCACACAATCTGGGATAAATAACATAAATCAAAGGTGGATGGGGAGCATCCACTGACAAACAGAACATAGTAAAGTAATCGACCGTCCCCAGTGTTCACCATGGGAAGCCAAACCTTTAATACAACCGTAGATATTACACAATGTAGCATCGCTGCAGCCAAGGGGAGGACAGGTCCCTTATTGCTTTCAAAAAAGCTAAAGCAAATGCAAGAAGAGTGAGATGGAAAAGCCAGAGGGATTCATGGATGTCCTACGTGTGTGGAATAACATCCTTTACAACACGTAAAAATAACATCCTATACATCAAGTAAACGCGTATGAGAAAGAGTTAGAAAAGCATGCGGACTGTATAAAGACCACTCTCTTTCATTTCTGGAAAGAGATGGCCGAGTAATTAGCACAACAGAAGAAATCGCAAACCTTAATGTCGAGAATTTTGCTGCCATTTCTAGCAGCAGTAACTATCCACCGGCATTTCTTTCAGTCAAGCTACGCTCCGAGAAAGCTCCCATAGCATTTAACTCTACCAACTCCGAGCCGTATAATAGCGAATTTACACTTTCTGAGCTGAGAACAGCTTTGATGCAGACACATAGTACCACTCCGGGTTTAGATGGTGTGAGATATGAAATATTGAAGCATCTTCCCTGTAAGTCATTGACTACCCTTCTCACCCTTTATAACAGAGTTTGGAAGGAGCACAATTTCTCCAATGCATGGAAGAGAGCTGTTGTCATTCCCATAGCCAAGTCTGGGAAAAACCCAAAGAATCCCTCGAACTATCTGCCCATTGCGCTTACGAGCTGTATTTGCAAAATGGTCCCTGTCGATCCTGAGCCTACCACAGAATAAGCGATGGTTCTAATGAATGTGAAGACTGATCCTTTACTCCAGAAGTCGAGTCTGTGTAGGTGTTGGGCCTAGCCAGAACGCCGGAATTGCCCCAGTCGACCCCCGGAGGGAATTTAGGTAGTACAAAAGGATAGGATATTATTAGCATATATTACAAGTTATCAAAGGAAATGAAACCTCTACTTTATTACTATGCAAGTATAACGCACTGCTGGCTTCAATTAAGACATAACATATAAATACATTAAAAGGTTTAATGAGACACTTGGGTTTGCATGTTTGTGAACAGATTTGTAATTTTAGCTTCAACTGTTGACAATTGCAGCAAATGCCTTATTCTGCATTTATGCGGATTCTTTGTACAATGTTTTGGTACCTGTATATATTGAGAATCTTGCTCAAAAACGTCCACATGCACTCGAACGCAAAAGGCTTTGTTTTATCTTTTATGTTCTCATGATTCAGACTCTTCGCAGAATGCTGCAGGGTTCTACTTAAATTTCTTAACACTAAATTTTATTTTGGAACGGATTCCATATCCATTCTGAGTTACCACCTCCATCTCCCTGCCAGAATGAGTTTTCAGAATTAGGATTCATAAAAATGATGTATGAACGAGTATTTAAGCTGAAGCCTGGGTCACTTCAGTAGGAGAGCGTGTTCTGCCTTTCAGCCAAGTTGTTGCTATAGTTTAAGCTTACTGTTCTACGGCTGTATCTAAAACTAGCCTGCTAGTCTATGCCGGTGATCTTTAAATAACGGCCTTGATTCTATATAGCTTCGACTTATTAATTTTATTTAGCCCAAGTGGAGACTTCTTGTACGCCTGGCAAGGTCCATCTGTTAATTCATTTTGAGTTAGAATAAAGTGTAATTTACCCCTTCCCCTAAGGTTTAAAGCCAAATTATAGTGCAATAGACTTAAAGTATACAGATTTCAATTATCTAGAACTTTAATCATCCTGGTTGAGTTGTTATTTACAGTAGACGAACTCAACGAATAATCTCTACATAGTTCATCAGTATTTTAGCTTACAACGAACTCTATTTTAGCTAGGATATTAAAATGTCTTCATCAAAAATCAGGATTGCTTCATTAATGTAACCGTCAAAACATTCTAATTAAGAATGCAAGTCCAAAATTCTTAGATTCTGAGTAAGGATATCAAATATCATTGAAAAGGATAAACATTTTTCTCGTGATTTTTGTTCGCGGCTATTTCGCGACTCTTTGCAAGCAGGTTAACTATTTGGACATGAAGCAACCTTTGTCTGATAGTTTTCGGCAGGTAAAAATGGGATAATACATTGCTTTAAAGTCTTGCTAATTGAGTTAACGATAACAGCAACATGATCTTCCCGATTTTCTTCTTCTGAAAAAAGATATCAAAATTGCATTTGTCAAAATACTCTTTGTAGCTGGTTTCCATTTATTCCCTAGCAAACTATGTTGTCCTTTAATATCTCCATACACCCCCCCCCCCTCACAAGAAAAATCACTTTCCTAACAATTCAAGTAGTGTTCTCGTCACAAAATCTGCTACCCAGTATTATTTTGTATATAAGATCAAATTCGGCTTTAATATTTCACCAAGCTTTACATTCATTCGGAAACAGCATGCTTGTCTTTATGCGAATTTGCGTGAAAAATAGGACTGGCAAACTAATGAAGCTATTTAGTAAAATTCAGTATATGAGATTCAGCTTTTGACTATTATTGTTCCATTGAGACTCTTGCCTTAGATGATATTAGGATATTTTGAAGCAGAAGACGTGAAAAATGAATAATGCCCTGAACTGAGCCTCTCGAAGTTGAATGAACTCGAACCTGAACCTCGAATACACGTCGAGTGGGCAACCGTTAGACCACGAAGACATGCTGAAAGGAAGGAGAAAATACCAGAAGCGGGCGCAGCCCGATCCACTTGTTTGTCTAGGTGGATCGGGCTGCTTGTTCGGTTGGGTGCGTCGAGCTGCGCCCGCTTCTAGTAACTTATATACTCCTCCAATTAAAACAGTGTTCCCCAACCTTTTTATCACCACGGACCAGTCAACGTTTGATAACGCCGCTGGAGGGGGCTTACGTTGATTGTTTATATTTTAGATTATTTTGATTTATTAATTTTACTTTAATTGTTTTTACACATGCCTTCAAAATAAAATACAGTTAAACCAAAAAATAAATATAAAGGGATTTAACTGTTTAACTAACTAGAACCTTAAATCAGTGATAATCCTGAGCTTGTTTCTTTGCAATGAGATGTTTCCATCAGGGGGGAATCGGAGATAATGACGTGTGTTGAGAGACAAATCCGAAGTGTGTTGCTTATGTCCAGTTTTAATTTAATGTGTTGCTTATGTCCAGTTTAATTTTAATGAAACACAGATGTTTTTAATTTGGGGTATAAACCTAGGAATTTAAATTCAGTTTCAATGAAATGGGCGGCCTGTGGCCCGATGCCATTTGATCCACGGACCGGGGGTTCGGGACAACTGATTTAAAGGACGACTGGGAATTAGGGGACTCAATTCTCAAATCCTGGTGGTGACGAATTACTGTATACCACCTTTTAGTTCGGACTCCACTATAGAGGCATTAGGTTTATTTGTATGCTGAGAGACGTGAAGAATGTACAATGCCGTCACCGGGACTCGAACATGAACCTCTCGAATGCGTACCGAATCTGCTACTGTTACACTACGAAGGCCCACAATATTAAATACGATCTTTTATCTTATGTTAATATTTAAATTCCCATTTAACAACAGGAATTTATATAAGTATAGTCAAAATGAATCTTTACGTGATCACAGTTTTATTTGAGTTTAAATACAATTGTAGCCGCTAAGTCCTTTCTTATTCGAATAATGCTTTGTTTTATTTGAAGATATAAAACAGTAAATGTTTTTCATGGTTTAGACATCTGATATTAGAAACGAATCTAAGAGGAATTACGTCAAAAAATAATTCATCAAAATAGCTACAAACTAGGCAGTTTGCTTTCCTGTACAACACTTACGGCAGACAGAAAAAGACATTGAACTTTAAAAAAGAAAGTTTAAAAGAAATTATTTCACAAGTCAAAGAAGAATCAGAGTTAACTGTAAATATTTCAGAATAAAATGCGGAATAAAAAGAGCTTATCACTTCAGCCGATAATCGAACGCATCTGCATTTTACCGACACTGAAAATAAAAAAGAATGGTAAAAATAAATCTAGCTTATGTCCTTCAACTGCTGACGAAACCCTTCAACTCGCTTGCGGCCGTTTGAATTCCATCTACAAAATCCGGAACTATTTTACTTTTTTTATTCACCTCAGACGACTTTTGAGAGAGTGAGAATTTATATCGCGGAAAAACGAAGAGAGGACAAAGAATAAAGAACACTTGTACAGCGGGATGTCCGCAAGAAGAATAAGAGCAAGGAAGGAATATCGCATGAATTTTACAGTGAGAAATACGGTTAAATTGAATAAAGCGCGCCATTTTCTGTTTCTTTTACATAAATCGATAAATCGGACCAATCGGGGATTTCCTTTCTATCTGTGGCAACGGCAGGTGCAATGCTATTGATTATTTTTAAGAGCATGAAAATCTTATTTCTCTTTTGATGTTTGATTTAGTTATTTTTTACTTTCAGTTTTTTTTTCAATAGACAAAGAGTTTTGCGAACAAAAGCAGCCTCTGGCTTTTTATGAATTCGCGATTAAAGGTTTTTATACTTCCCGAAGCCATTTTGAGTTTAAAATTTTTTACAATCTGAATACCAAGGTAAAAAAATGATCGAAAATAATTTGCTTTTTTCAACCGATGTTTTAAAAAGTGGGCAATAGTAGGAAAGTTCTTATAAATGTTTAAATGTTGAGATACATATTTTTTAACAAACTAGCAGAATTTACTTCGAAATATATGCATTGAAACAAAAACGCGTTTCGATTATTCGAATTTTTCTAGCTTTGTATATACGTTTTAGATACAAATTTAAATCTAATTTTTCATATCTCCTTAAGCGTGTTTTTATACAGGAATCTTTCTCTTTAAATAACTAAAATAGAGCATAGCCATCACTACAGCAGACACAAAAGGCAAAATTGTTTTACGGCAATGCGATTAAACAAGCGGCTCATTTGTAACACATTTTTGTTTCCTTTTACGGAGTAACGAATGTATTGTTATTTTGGGTGCCATATTTAAACTAAAATATCGATTTAGATTGCTCTGGAAACTATTTGAACGATGCTTTTGCATGATATCTGTAGATAAGGATGGAATAAAGGAGTTTTAAGGACAGTATAAAAGAACTGTTTGTGTCAAAACATTGTGCATTTGTTACTTTAAAAGTGATCGAATTATGTGGTTTTATGTTCCGATTAAGTTTTTAGTTAATTAACTTTAGTTAATCTGCATGCAATAGTTGTACATTTGAAACTTAGTAGAATAATAAATTAAGTCAGTTTCTGCACCTTCAATGTCTTTTGGTCGAGTGGGATCAAAAGTAAACTTTCAGTTTTGTACACTGAAAAATCCGCCTTCCTGCTCGCTGGCCAAATTGCTTGTTTTTTAGAATCTCTAATTTTAATTATAAAAAAATTTCTTTTACCTTTTTTATGCGTATTTGGTGTTTTATGTTGTTCTGCATTTTACGATTTTTAATGATGCTGTTTTCAGTGTTTATGTATTTTTACCTTGTTGCAAAGCGAGAACCGAAATAATTGAATGAGAATTATATCTCTAGTGAAATACGAGGAAAGTTTAAATGAAATGCAACAAAAATGTGTGTAATTTAATAGAGCTCGTAACAACAAAGTTATGTGGTGAACACATGACATTCCATGAATAATCTGATTTTTTATAATTAATAGTAAAATAAAAATGGAAAGGCCAAAAGTAGGAATCTCTTCAACATCAATTCCCGCTAATGAAAAATAACATTGGCTTAATGCAACTTTAAAAAATAATCTTCAAGAAATCATATCGTTTGGTATTAGAAGCATCTTTAGAGACTCTTCATCGGCCTGTTTTGTCCTGTTGTTGATTAAAGAAACTAGAGGCTACGTAGTGTATGAAATTACGTACTCCATGAACTGACAATGTAGGACTATGAATAATGAAGATAGCCACAGCATGGAAGGAAATCGCCTCATGAGGAATCTGCCCTTGAGACTATGTGAAAAATGCTCATGATGTCAAGCTGTTGCGGTCCACCCAGTGGTTTGATCTAAAAAAATGATCTACACTATTTATTATAACTGATGGAATATATGCTTACCTACCTAAACCTGCCTAAAAAAGCTTTCCGCGTTTAAAGCAAAACGAAAGATACAAACATAATAATAATAATAATAGCCACAAATTTAATAATACTAACTGAAGCATTTTTTATCAAACAATTCAAATTACATTAAAAAATAAATCATTTTCATATAAAATTAATTGCCGTAGTTATATTTAGTAAAAAGCTTAGTCTGCATATTGTCTACTAACCTTGAATATATCGGTTTATGTTTACTAACTGCTAATGTTGCACTGGTTCTAAGTGATAGTGTAAGAGACGCGAACGATATGTTGTCTTAATTGTATTCATCGTTGAAAATGTAGATTCACACAGTTAGGTAGAGCCAAAGAACGATGTTAAATGAAATGCAACGCTTTTTAAATTAGGATTCTTTACTTCCAGGGATAAATAAAATCCCGCTTTATTTCGTCCATTAGATTCCAAAAGTTATTCTTGGGTTCTGAACTATGTGCTTTAAAATTATGTCATTTTGAAGGAGAAAAACTTCGTTCTCCTCAAGAGATAGCGAATATATAATTCCAGTTTTTTCCCCATCAACATTGCTAAACGGGTAACACATAAATGTAACAAGTTCTAGTCTAGTAAATTCTTGAAACCATCTTTCAAATTCGGAGCGAAGTTTTATTATTTCATCATAATATTTCGGTTTGTTTAATGTACCTGCGTTTTTAAACAACTTGTTAGAAATAGTTTCGAAATTTATTTGTTCATTCTTCATCACCTGAGGAGATATTAGCCTTAACTTGGTCTTGAAACTGTTAACAAATCCATTCGATTCTGTTATAGTTAGTAGTTTGATTTTTTTCTTGGAATTGTCAGTTCAATTCCTCATACATGTCTTGTTATACAAACAACAAAATCCTTAACCAATCAACCGAACGTCATCACTAAGTTCAACGTACGCTTTCTCATTTGATTCCAGAAAAATCTTTTACCTGTTTGTAGTAGGCTCTTTAATCTTATTATCTTATAGGCGGTCCTCCGATCGCGATCGACTTAATTCCCACCCCTGCTGTAGATGAACCTGTGGATTCGGATTCCTTGGCAAGTGGATCCGAAATTGCTAGAGACATATTAATTGTTTTAAAGTTATTGACGCAGGTACAGGCTTTCGTTTCGAAATGAGTAGAAGTACGCCTGCGAAGGTCACGGACTGGTAATTCAAAAGAGGCTAATGCAGTTTTATAAATCTTATGAAATTATGAAAGCAAAATTAGATACAGCCTTGAAATAATTACCTTACTGCAGTTGCAATAAGTACCTTGCTTGTAAGAGTGGTAAAGTTCAAATAACTTAGAAAAACTAGCGTAATATTAGAGATCTTCGAATAATCAAAGCAGCGATAGCATATGGCCTTGCAATAAATATCCATTGCATGTCTGCGAACAAGGCCCCAAATTGGGATAATTTGCCACAGGACAGACCGACGCACGAAATCTTTTAAGTACTCCAAATGAATCTCTCGAAGATAATCCATTTATTTCCTCACTCTTAAGTAGCGATTAAATAGCATGAGAGGACTTCCCCGATTTCAGTTCATGGGCATCTCTCCCACGATGAAGAGATCGATCAAACGATTCTCTTCTCCCGGAATTCTTCCCGTGTTCAGTTCCGACCATCACACGGTTGAATTTGATTAGAGAGAGTGATAAATGAATAAGGGAATAAATGTAAGAGAAAAATAGTAGAGAACGTAGTGAGGAAAACGATTGAATTTTCAACGCGAATGATTTTCTCTATCTTTGAGTCTTTCGGCTTGAGGATACAATCGAATAAAGTTGTGTTTCCCGGACTGAATGCAGCTATTGCTGCTTAAATACCCTTATTAGTTGCAAACATTATAACTGATCTTTTATATAGTTTGCAATAATCTAGCGGTGCCCAACCGGTATAGCGGTTAGCGTCGCTGACTGCCGTGCCGAACGGTCTGGCCGAACGGTTATCAATAGTGTCCTTTTGGAGACATGGATGTTTGTAAATGTATAGTGTCGGTGCGGCGTGGCAGCACTGTAAATATGCGGCGAGCCAAAAGTACTTTCGTGTGGTTTGGTGGAAAGGGAGAGGGGTGGGGGACCCTCGAACCCGACTCCTCGACCCCCCCCCCCATCAAAATTGGGGGCGGAACTGAGCCAAATCGCACGGTCACCAGTTAGGTGCTCAAGGCTGTTGCCAACAACATGCGTAATCTAGCGCTTCCTGCCACGAGGAATTTCGCGGGCTTGGGCTGACTGCGTCAGACAAATGAGCATAACCAATAATCTAGCAACGTAAGAGTAGAATCTCAAACAAAAAACAGAAAGAAAAAGCAAAACCTGTCAGTCTAAAAGCTTCGCTTTTGTTTGCTGCTTCAGTTTAAGGGTTTTGCAGCAAAGGTGATGGCCAAGACAAGAATGTTTTATATATAAACTTAATATAATTCGAAACCTATAGTTATTGACGTAAGTTCTAGACCATACGCTGTCATCCTTGCTGTCTCTATGACTTCTAGTATAAAGGTCTGGCAGTGTTATGAATAACAATGAAAAGAACCAAGGAGTGAGTTTATAGGTGGCTAAAAGTCTCAAGGAACATATGGTGTGTAAACGACTTTATAACAGGTTTGATTGAGAAAAACGTAAAAGATAGGACGTGAGTATTTCATATCCTTTTCCCTTCCATATTCCCAAAGTAAAGTTACATCGTGTCAATATATAAAAGTTCGTATTCTACGCATTACAACAATCACAAATGAGACGTTCATTTAACCTAATACGACCTGTACTAAACACTAATAGGCGTCACTGGCCGAACGGTAGGCAGCTGGCAAATGCAGATACTATGGTGATTGGCTCGAACTTAAACCTATGCTGATACAAGCGCAATATCATGCCCTATGGTAGTATTGTCAATGCAAAATCAGAAAGCAAATTTTAAGTGTTAATGAGTTGTGAGACGTTAGGGAAAAATAAATCAAATTTATTAGCATAGAGTTTACATAAGCAGCCGTTGATGTCAAGAGAAATACACTTAAGAACCGTCTTTTCCGAATAATAATTTCCTATTGAAGTAATTAAAAAAATTATTTCAATCTACTATTTACCATGTCCTAATTTTATATTATATAATTAGAATGGATATTTTTCATTTTGTGTTTACCATCTAATTACTTGTGTGTTAATTCGATGTTTTAATTTCTATGTATGAGAAAACTTGAACGCATGAACTTGAGGCTAGCTAATCAATAGTACAGTTAGCTAGTTAACTTCTTTCTCTATTTCTGTCACACTAGTACAGTACGCAGTACAAATTTTAGCATTTTTTAATCAATTATTCTTTTGCCTTCGGATCATTCTTCTAGAATCCTACTGATGCGCTTATTATTATGTAATTCTTTTAAGGGAATTAGCAATATTCTACGACCAATTTCATCCTCAGATTGATGTTGCTGAGATCTATTGCAACAATTGTTTTTATTCCAGGTGAACAGCTGCATTTCTTCCTCTAATATCAAAGCTGCATTCAGCAGAAGTCCAACCTATAAGACTTCTATGTTCTAATCTCTAAAGTTTAATTTAATTGTGCTACTTTTGTATTTTTATTCACCATCGACAAAACAGTTTGAATCACCGGGTAATAGGTTTTATCAGTGTGTGGAATGCTGTCGATTAAACAAACAGGTCTGAAATTGGTGCTGTCTTACACTATTTAAAAGTAGAAACTGAGAAATACTTAAGGTAAGACAGTAAGTAACAAGAAGATGAAGGACTCTTGGGATACTGCTGTTGATGAGCGTTTATCTAGAGTTGCTATTATCTGGAAGAATACCCTAACTGTTTGAAATTCTCTGTGTTAGAGGAAAATGCAGACTAAAGTTCGACACAGTTATATATGAAAATATTCTGGCTATTTAAGGTAACTGAGTAAGATTGCACCCTCAGGCAGACAGTAATGGATTAATTTCAGTAACTTTCAGAGTCATTTAAAAATTCTGGAGCAGGAAGTGAGACAATATGTAGCGCTCTTGTCAAAATTCGAGCTCCGGAGCTTCCGATTGCTAGCCAGACTTGCTTGCTATTACACCATAAAGGCAAGCGGTAAAGACTAAGAAAATACCTTAAAACGTTATACAGTCATAAGGTTATTTTGAAGCAGGAGACATCGATATTTTGAGTATTTACTCCTACTTGAATATACCTTAGAATGAAGAATAGGTTTAACTTGTTGCCTATTTACCCTGGACCAGGTCCATCGATGTCTGAGCTGTAAAATATTTCTAATAGCTTTTTCAAGCGTAATACTGTCATAAAGCCGCCCAACTTGGATAGTGGCTAGTGACTCTGACTGTTGTAAAGAAGGGACTGGGTTCAAATCCCGGAAGCGGCATGGATATTTCTGTAGTGTACAGCGGCACTCTAAATCTGCGGTAAGCCGAAAAGTACTTTCCATAGGTTGCTGGTACGGGAAGATAGGTTGGAGACCCTTGGAGCCGTCCTTCCAGGCTTCTGTCTCTCAAAATTGGGGGCGGAGTTGAGCTGAAGTCTGGCTGGCACCTTTATAGTGCTCACAGCTCTTGCCAACGACAGACGCATTTCACTCCTTGTCACGGTGAATGTCGTGGGCTTGTGCTGACGAATGATAGCCAGTTCAGATTGGTAAAAGCAACAACTCTCATAACATTTGTAGTCCGTTCGTAGAGTTATGTCCC
The DNA here is from genome assembly GCA_000611955.2 of Stegodyphus mimosarum. NCBI lineage: Eukaryota > Metazoa > Arthropoda > Arachnida > Araneae > Eresidae > Stegodyphus > Stegodyphus mimosarum. Next base: position 60,010 of record KK118476.1, read on the forward strand.
TTTGTAGAGTTTATAGAGGTTATTTGGAAGTAGGAGACTTAAAAAATGAACAACGCCTTCTCCGAGTCTCCAACCACGAACCTGTGGAATACCAATGTGCTGACCACTACACTACAAAAGCATGCGAAGAAAGCGGGAGAAATACCTTATATACTCCCCCTTTTAAGGGCGACTTCGAAGGGGACCCAATCCTGATGGTGGGGAATCACCATCATACACCGCTTTTGTGTTAGTTCGGTCCCCACTTGTAGAATCATTAGGTTATTTGGAAGCAGGAGATTTGGAAAATGAGCAGCGCCTTCACTGGGACTCGAACCACGGACCCCTGGGCTATGCGCCCAGCGTCCTAACCACTACACCACGAAGGCATGCGAAGAAGGCGGGGAGAATTACCTTATACATTTACTAAATGTAGACATCTTTGCTTGAAGATTTTTAAGTTAATACAGTTTTTAAGTAAATATTTAAAAGGAATTTTAATTTTTTGTTCTGGTTCTGTTTAAACTAATCGTATTTAACTAGTTCTTATTTCTGTCAAAAGAGATCTATATACTGGTTAAATATTTAGAATAATACAACAAGGTAGTAGAATCTTAAGATAAAAAATTAATTTTGAGAACGCAAGTTGACTTTGAATTTAAAGAACGTGAAAAATATGTATGAATGCGATCATTAAATTCTACTCAGTTCTATAGTTTTATCTTAAAAACTCTGATAAGAAAGAATAAAGAAAAAATCATAGAAACGTAAAATGATTTCGAATGATTATTGTGGGCAGGTATATGTTCCTCGAAATAATACGTGTTTTATGAAAGGTCTACAACAGTCTTACACAGACACACCGCTGCAAAATGGTAATGCGAATACGAGCCATTTTACTTCAGAAAATTTTCTGTGAAATCATCCCTTCCATAATGTAGATAGACTATTTACTTTTTGACTTAAATTTCTTAGATAACAAATTTCTTTTTTAACTTTCTTTTTTAATTGTGCTTTTTATTCTGTAGTCTCTATGATTTTCCAAGAAATATTATTTTACATTCCTCTTAGGATTTCTCCTTTCGCTGATATCAGTTTTGCTTATAAATAATTTTTTAAGATGTAGACCAAAAAATCCTTTCAATCCGTCCTTTCAATTTAAAATTTGAAAGATATACGAACACGCTAATGAAATCTTTCAATCCTACGCTTTCGAGATTTAGTTTAAGGATATTAAATTTTATTCAGTATATTTTGCTTATTGTATATTGCGTAAAATAATTTTGCTCCTATCTGCTCAAGTTTCGCGTAGGATAATATCTACCCACGTAATTTTAGACCTTTTGTTTCTGATTAAAATCTTTTTAAACCGGATGCAGTTATAAACTAAGTAAGTATGAAGGTAAGGCATAGATAAAAGTTCGTTACAAATAAACACCATTTTTATTGGAGCACATTCTTCTGAGTAAGAAAGACATATCTTCGAGCTTTTAAAGGTCAGGAACTAGCTTAAATATAAACTCAATATAAACTGGAAGAAAATATTTGAGAAAGGTGGGTCGTAAGAATTTGTTTCTGTTATCTACGAATTTTATTTTTCAGCAGGTTTACAATTTAAAAAAAATTGAATAATTCTGTAATTAGAATTTCCATTTACATTAATTAGATTTTACGCTCTAAATCGAATATGTAAGCCCATATCTTCATTTTTTATTCTTTAACAGATCAGAACAGTATGTAACTATGCAGATAGGAAATCAAAGAGCTTCGTATTCCGTCCTTGGTGTTGTAAAAAATGTGCTGAAGTTGTAAACGTTCGTTCCCTCGTTTCTGCCGTCCAATATGCCAAAAACTTCTTTTTTTCATTTTACGTGGTTTCTTAATAAAACAAACCACTTCTGCCGTTGAAAATTTCTAAAAATTTGACCTTCTACTTCCTGTGATTTTTTATTAGAAAGTGCTAGAGCAAAGTCATACTGTCATTTTTACATTCAAATGTTTCAGAAACCCTCATATATTTGTAGAGTCATTCGGCATTTTTTGAAGCAGGAGAGAGGAAAAATGTGCAATGCCCTCGCCGGGACTCGAACCACGGACCTCTCGAATACACTACGAGCGTGCTGACCACTATACCCCTCAGGCACACGAAGAAACCAAGAGAAATACTTTATATACTCTCCCTTTTAAAGGGCGACTAGGATTAGTGGTCCCAATCGCCAAATCCCGATGGTGGAGAATAATCATCCACCAGCTTTTTTAGTTCGGGCGCCACTGTAGAGTCATTAGGTATTTTCTTGAAGCAGGAGTGATGGAAAATGTGCAATGCCCTCCCCGGGACTCGAACAACGGACCTCTCGAATACACGCGGAGCATGCTGACCACTACACCACAAAGGCAGGCGAAGAAGACAGGAGAAATAACTTATATATTTACTTGGTTTATGTGACTACGACAAAGCCTCGGGGGCTATCTGCTTAAGGAAAAAGATGTCTAGGACTTTCTAAGGAAAACTGGCTCGTATACTCGTTACAAATGGGAAAAACAAAAACCACTCAAACCCTTATATAATGTGCACTGCCAGAAAAAAAAGGACAATTCTATATCTCCCGTTCTACTGGGCCGATTGACGAAATTCAAATTGTGCTTTTCATGTCTCGAAAGCGCGACTTAGGATATGTATTATATTTATATATAGTATTGTTCAAATATAGGTATTTGGACACAAAATCGGACTTTTTCTGAAATGACATCCAATGTTTTTCCATATTTCGATTCTACGACTCAAATTATGCCAAACTGCCATGTTTTGTAAAAATCGCACGAGTAGTTTTTTAAAATTTAGCTCTCAAAATTTTAGCTCCTCAATGTTAATTGAATTTGATATATATTTATTCATATCTCTTTTTTATTAAACTTATTTGATTCCTTCTTACACACTTCGAAATTTAAGTTCATTCCAAACAAAATTCGCTCATTTTTAAAATAATTTTGAATTATAACCTATAAATCTTTTACAATCGTTTTAACGTAGATATATTTCTAAACATATCTGCAAAAAATTAGAGCTTTTTATTCAAAATTTCCGAAGATATACGTGAATTTATATATTGGCGCGTTTTGAAATTTGAAATTTGAATTTATTTCTTGAAAGCGATAATAACGGAAATGTGGTTTACGCACTTTGTTAAAATTATTTGAAAGTGGAACGATGTGACTTTTTTCCCTCTTATCCATAATGTAAAAAGGCGGGAACGATGTGACTTTTTTCCCTCCGCTGCACAATAGAAGGGAAGGAAAGTAGGTTGCCACATATTAAGAAGTTCGCCAATTGAATTATAGTTGGCTCAAACTGAAAAAAATTTCCGTAAATTTCGCACAAAATTTTACAAAATTTAACATTTAAGCATAATTTGAGTCGTAGAATCGAAATGTGGAAAATAATTGCTATGTTATTTTAGAAAATGTCCGATTTTGTGTCAAAATACCTATGTTAGAATGATGCTGTATATAAATCTAATATCTATCCTAAATCGCTCTTTCAAGACGTGAAAAACGCAAATAGAATTTCGTCAATCGGCTCAGTAGAACGGGACATATAGAACTCTTCCTTTTTTTTGCGCAGTGTACCTTATAATTACTCAATAAAATTGCGTTAAAGTTGGAAGACTCATAATACATCTTTGTTCTCTAGTATCACATATATTTTGAATCCAGAAATCCATGTGTGGGATCTAAATTGCAAATAGATACTGCGCGTCGTTCCTAAACTTAATCACGGCTAGGAGTGAATAGCGTCAATAAATGCAGATAGGATAGTGTTTTAATATAAATCTATGCTTCTCTGACTTCAAATCCTCTTCTCAAAATCATACATATAATATATGCTAATATTCGTATTTATGACATTTGAAAAAAAAAATTATCACTTGTCCCATAATTGCTACGTTGAAACGTGTATTCATTACTCAAGGATTTATTACTTTAGACTTGCAAGATCTGTCTCTTTTATTCCATATACACTACACAGAGATCATACAATGAACCTGGCGAATTCTTGCACAGGTGTAAATGAATTACCAGCATGATAGTAGGGGGGGGAAGTAACGCTTTATTAAATTCAAAGTTTAACAGGAAGGCACGATCTTCGTGCGTTATAAAACCATCGTCAACTTGCGGTGAAAACTTAAATGTAGACTATAATTTAAGTCGAATCTAAAAGAATATAGAGCTGGGTTAGCTCGTTATATTACACCTAACAGCTTGACTCACGAAAACCCGACAGTCGTGAAGATAATCCGAAATGGCCAAGAGGCTTACTAGTGTAACAGCGAGATAGCAACGAAATGTGCGCTGGCTAGCGAAAATATGCACTGAGTAAACTCAGAGATCTACTCGTCACTCACTACTCGTCACTCGTCTAGTCACTTCTTAACTAAAATTTACATCCTGGCGAGAAAATACTAGGGGAAGGTGAGAAATTCAGGAAAGGTATCAAATTTAAAATAAATTTGTTATGCAAAATAAAGGAAACCGTCCAGACTTACTCAAGACCTTATTTACTCCAGATCAATTGATTATCTCTATTATATAATATTGCTAACACATCATACACATGAGGCTCCTGTGCACTCAAAATGTTTAAAATTGCTTGATCTTTATACGTGTGAAGCTGCTAGTAGCCGATATTTCAAACGCGAGTGCACTACATTGCAGGCAGTTAAAAACAGTACGTTTATTCATATGGCAATGCAGAGAAATACTTTAAATTTCAGAGTCAACAATAAACTGGAAAATTACCGTATGTCTTCAGGAATTTTCTAGTAGTCCTATCAAAAATAAATTTTCAGCCATATTAAGCAAGATATGGTCTGCATAACCTCAACAGATACGCAGAATTATACTAACATTTTCAGATTTTTAGTAAAGCGTTCTATAAGCAATTCTTGGCTGACTAAAGTCTCAAGCCAAAACAATCAACAATGTGCTTACGATTTTATAATTTTATACTGCATGCATATCTTAAAATATCTAAGAGATCTGCATAGCTTCAAAAGATGCGCAGAATTATATTAACATTTTTAGATTTTTAGTAAAATTTTCTGTAAACAATTCTTAGCTGACTAAAGTCTCAAGCCAAAACAATCAACAATGTGCTTACGATTTTATAATTTTATACTGCATGCATATCTTAAAATATCTAAGAGATCTGCATAACTTCAAAAGGTACGCAGAATTATTCTAATATTTTTAGATTTTTAGTAAAACTTTCTGCAAGTAATTCTTAGCTGACTCAAGTCTCAAGGCAAAACAATCAACAATGTGCTTTCATAATTTATACTACATGGATATCTTAAAATATCTAAGAGATGTGTCTATGGCCGTAATGTAAGGCACCTATGGCCATGGTTGGAAAGAAGCAGACGGATTATTCGTTCAATGCGTCTTAGCATACGTCAATACTTTCTTTTACAAATTACAAAATTTTACTTCCAATACTGTGCCTCTATGGTACGTACTACTTTTGAATTCGGACTTCTAGCCTGGAATCCTGTGACTTCTCCTTCTTTGCAAAAAATCCAAATGATATTATTGCCTCAACATTTGGCTAGTGAAAAACACCAGAAATGATGTACAAAGCGATTACAAGGCAGTTGCCTTCAGCAATTCTTAGAAGGGATAAATTTCATTAATAGCCGAATGGATTATATCTGAAAAGACCATTCTGATACCTATGAATAAATCCAAATAAAAGTTTTACCTACTTTATTTACGAACGTTCTGGATGCATTTGTTTTAAAATGATAATATGATTCATTTTATTACGACTCATGTTTTGTTTTCAGATATCTTATCAGGACTATTGTTTCTTCTAGTTAATTTTGCAAACACAACTGGAGTCCTGAGTAGGAACAGGGAGCTTACTAAAAACTATGCTCGTGCGTGTGTAGAAGATACAACAAAGATTAGAAGGGTTCAAATTACCCTTTATTTACCTATCGATTTTACAGACATTCCCCCACTTCGGGATACAAAGACAAATCACTTGTGGTCTGAACGTAAAAGAATATAAGACTACTATCTAACTAAAATTTAAATAAGAGTTAACTTTTAATATTTTACAGAGACGACTAATACTAAGACTGGTCTTTTAAAAGACTACGTCTGTTGTATGTAAACTGCGGAAAACTACAATACGTCTTTAACTTTCAAGAGGATTTAAACCTCTGGGGTAAAAGGCGAACAGCAACTGATGGCAAGATCGCGTGAAGACTCGTCGCAAGAGAGCTCTCTCTCCTTCCTTCTACTCTGCACTTGGCAAAAAGAAACAACTTATATACTTAAGCGTTTTTTAGCAAGTACAATTTGCATAAACATATTCACATGTTAATTCTGGCTGGAAGTGGAAAACAGATGATGGTAAAGTTTTAAAATAAAATAAATGTTAGTGAACTTAAAATCCTTACAATCTTTTCAGTCATACGCCATGGAAAAATGAATACCGATATGTTAGCAAGTTCCCCAAATTTTAATTCCAAAGAAATCAAATTTAGATCCAGATTATTGTAATTAGAACAAGGATTGCATAAGAAAACGGTTGCGTACACAGCGAAAAAACTTGGACAATTCTATATCTCCCGTTCCACTGAGCCGATTAACGAAATTCAAATTGCGTTTTTCATGTCTCGAAAGCGCGACTTAGGATATATATTAGGTTTATATATAGCGCCATTCTACCACAAAATCGGAAGTTTTCTGAAATAATATACCAATTGTTTTCATATTTCGATTCTGAGATTCCAATTATGCCTAAATATTAAATTTTGTAAAATTTGGTGCAAAATTTATGGAAAAATTCAAAAATTTATCTTGGCGTAATTTTTTCAGTTTTTGCCAAGAATAATTTACTTGATTAACTTCTTAATTTATAGCAACTTATTTTTCTTTCCTTTTCTTTCATTGCGGACGAGCGGAAGAAATGTTATCGTTCATACTTTCAAATAATTTTAACAAAGTCGCGTAAACAATACTTGTCTTGTTATTGCTGTTAAGAAATATGCCAAACTTCAAAGCGGCAAATATATAAATTAACGTATATCTTACGAAGTTTCGAATAAAAAACTAATTTTTTGCAGTTATAAAAGTTTTTCCAGTTTTATAAAAGTTTTACCAGCATCTACTTTAAGATGATGGTAAAACTTTTATAGACTACAATTCCAAAATCGTTTTCAAAAAATTTCTAAAACTCATTTAAAAAAATTAATTTAAAAATAAGTGATGAAACATAAGCGAATTTTATTTGGAAGGAACCTCAATTTCGAAATGTGAAAGAAGGAATCAGGTAAGTTCAACAAAAAAAGAAATATTATTAAACATATATCAAATTCAAATAACAGTGAAGGGCTAAAATTTTGAGAGCTAATTATTTGAAAACTAGTCTTGTGAGGTTTACAAAACTTGGCAGTTTGGCATCATTTGAGTCGTAGAATCGAAATATGGAAAAACATTGGCCTGTCTCTTCAGAAAAAGTGTGATTTTGTGTCGAAATACTTATATTAGAACAACGCCCTATATAAATCTAATATATATCCTAAGTCGTGCTTTCGAGACATGAAAGGCACAATTTGAATTTTGTCAATCGAGCCAGTAGAACGGGAGTTATAGAACTGTCTCTGTTTTTCGCAGTGCACAAATTACTTCCGTTAGCTGCATACAATGACTATACGTACTATGCAGTTATTCCTGTGCCTTCCCATGCATCGCTTGAAATATTCTCATAAACAGCACAGATAATATCGATAGCGGATACACTTTAAGATATCCTATTTTCTTCGAAAATAAATGGCACTTTTCTCTGAGATTTCGAAGTTTTTCGTAGTAATTACTTTTCTCCGGTTAGAAACAAAAGAAGAACTAACGATACGCTTCACATTATCAATCCCATCTCATCGCTTTCAAAACAAAACTTCAGTGCAACAGATGCTGTCGAGATAGTTTGCGAGGAGACTCCCAAACAATATCCCATGAGCAAAAACAACCAAAAAACGAGATATCCAAAATCAGTAAATTTGCTATAGGTTTAACTGACCGCTTCCGAAAATTCCTTCTCCAGATATATCAACCTTCGTCGTGCATCATCGACAGCCGGAGGTTCCATTTCCGTAAATAACGGGCATTGTGGCCGATACCCCTTCCATCCACCCCAACAATGCCGATTCTCTTTTTCGTGAGAATCGGGAAGAACACCCCATTTAGGACAGCCGGGCTCAATAATTCCGGAACAGACGATCTCCTCACAAAACCGGGAGAACTGATTTATACCTTCGGAGATGGAGAAGAAAGAGAAGGGGTGTTCGAAAAGGTAGGAAGAAAAAAGCAATGAAAATCACCGCTCGGTACTCTAATGTCAGTAGAATAAGGAACCGGGCCTTTTCTTTTATTGAGGAACCCTAAATCATCCCAGACTTGTTCTTTATGACTGTTACACCCGTTGCGAAATCCTTATGCGAGGGACAAAAGGACGAGGATAAGGAAAAAGAATTTTTTTTTTTTTTTTGCCGTCCTTTGCTAACTTTCTTTAATAGAGCTTCCATTTTATCTTTGGGATGTGTTCCATATGTGTGATGCGGAGACTATGTTTTATTTTGTTCTTTAAATATGTTCTTCGAAGAATGGAATATTTAATGGTGTGTTCTTAGGAAGGATTCCTTATTTTTTTATTTATAAAATTATATAAAATGAAGCGTTTCTTTGTATAATAACAGGAGTTATAATATTGTATACAGCAAACAATATCATCATATGTACAAGGTATTCATAAAACAGTGTTTTCGTTTACTACAAAACATAATTACCGATAATTGTGCACAGATAACGAGACACGCATTGAACCTCAATTGCATAAATTTATAAAAATGCATTAAACAAGTTTCTAATTGTATTGGAAACATTAGACAAACTTCCAAATGAGGACTCCTGGTAGCACATAAATTATCCAATGGTGCCATGGATGGTATCCAATTTCATGTCAGATACTCCTCAACAGTTCTAGCACTGCTGTGTGAATGGCCTCTGTATGCTTCCTTGCAAGGCAGCAGCATCAGAAGTTGTTGATCTTACGCAATGGCTTTATCATATCAGAAGTCGTTTTTCGTTTTATCTGTTTGGCGAACATGACGTGTCCTGACTGGACAGTGAGTTGACTGCAAACTATGTCCTATGGAGTGTAGCAAAGACGACAATATGAGAAGGGTTAAAATTTCCTATTATTTTTCCACGTTTTCGCAGTCGCTCCCGCACTTCGGGATGTAGAGACCAACCACTTGTGGTCTGAACGTAAAAATATAAGACTACTAACTAACTAGAATTAAATCTTTAGATGAGCTAACTCTTAATATCATAAACAGATGATTAACACAAAGACTGGCCTTTTAAGTTACTACATCTGTAGTACGCAAACAGCGAAAAACTACAATACGTCTTTAACTTTCAAGAGGATTAAAACCTCTGGCCTTAAAGACGGACAGTAACTGATGGCAAGTTCGCGTGAAGACTCGTGGCAAGATGACTCACTCTCTCTCCTTCTACTACGCTTTTGGCAAAAAGCCACAGCTTAAATACTTAAGCGTTATCAAGTGCAATTTGCACAAACATATTCACGCGTTAATTCTGGCCGAAAGTAGAAAATAAGTGATAATAGTAAGGTTTTAAAATAAAATAAACGTTAGTCAAACTTAAAATCCTTACAAACATACCCCCAAAGTAAGAAATTTACGGGGAGAAGGGTGTATATCAGAAGTGCATGACGTGAAATTGATTACTCGCTGGATATTTTGCGTTCAACTAAGACTGCGTATGTGGAAGAATATTAAATGTTTTCAGTATGATTACAAACCTTAAGAAGCTATGCATATGAGTTCCGATTCACGTTTCGTTATTTGTGCAAAACATGAGTAATCATGTATTGTAATTTGGGCACACATTTCTAGACACTCTGTATTACACTAAGGCAGTAATTCTTAATCTTTTTTTGTGGCGGCACACTTTTAACGATTTCAAAATTTGGCGGCACACAAAGAAAAAGATAAGTTTAGAAGTTGTTTACTTACCTATAATACACTGTGTAAAATAGTTAACGATAATTTTGAGTGTAAAATAAAATAATATGTACCACAAAAACAGCAGTACGTTTATTAAGGGATTAATTTTCAGTTATAATAGAAAAAAGTTTAATGAGAAATTCGAGCTTGATGTTTTTTGATAATTTCATTTATATTTGGTGGTAAAAATGATACTGCTACTCTCATATCTTCTTCTACATTTAACAGTCTCTTTTATTCGTTTTTATGTTGGTTAATACTGAAAATCCGAATTCGCACAAATAAGGTATAGAAAATTGTAATAATGTTTTTAAAGCTTTTTTGGCCATCATGGTATAATCGCATCTAACGTTAATCCAAAATGAATTAATGGATTCTTCCGAATAGTTTAAAATTAAATCTCGATTATTAGAAAGCGAAATTAGTTCTTCTTATTCATTCACAGTTAATGCAAATACAGAAGTATTCGTTATTACAAATGGATTACGAACCCAATCAAATTTTGTTTACATCTAAATTTGGGAAATAATGACTCTCTCCTCTGATGTTGTCAAATGGTCAGTAACAATTTTATAAATAATTTCATGTAAATCTTTTGGGACTGACTCAAAATTTTCCAAATTGCCTTCCTGAGCTTTATTCTTCCATAACTTTATTTATTTTTGGAATCCCACCAGTTTATCTGTTGAGTTTAATACCTTTTCTTTCGGCTCTTACGTACTTGAATTTATGTTATTAAAAATAACAAAAATGTCTAATACGTAAGCTAGTCTCCCATCTGCATCAATCAGAATTTCTCACTTTAAATTATGTCCTGAACATGCGCGAAAATCCTCCAGAGCACCAAAATTGGCTTGGATAAAACAACTGGCGCGCTTATTAAATCAACTGGCGTCTTAAAAACCCTAATTTCGCCAATTGTCATGTGCACCGTATACAAGGATTAAACCCATTATAATTTTTACTACATACATTTCTAAAATTTGGCGGCACATTTTAAGAATTTGGCGGCACACAAAACTACCGGGACACAGCGTTTGAGAATCACTGCTTTGAGGTATTGTAACAGTATTTCGTATAATAGAAAATCTTTGAAAGCGTTTTAGTAATAATAAATGAATGTATGAAAATAAAGTAAATAAAATATAACTATGTTACGTTTCTATAGCCATTACAAATATGTTCCCAGAAAATAATATTCGTCTTATAAAGAAACGGCAGAAAAAAATCTGAATTTACTTAGCTTTGTAATTTCTGAAATTACCATGCAATGGTTATGGTTAATGGTTTCTTACATGGTGGAGAATTCCTTTTATCAAAGGGGAATTTCAGGATTTCGTGAGGCTATAGTGTAGATAGTATAGCTATTAGAATAGTGCAGCTTTAAGTTTTAACAAAAGCTCAGAATAAATGAATTAAAATGACTTTTCCCGGAAAGTGCTCGAAACGTTCGGGGTTATGCAAATGCAATGGCATCAGTTAAAATGTTTCCTTAATTATATCATTATCAATTTTGTGTATATGTAAATAATTTTAGGGATAGTATATGTAAATCGTAGTATTTCTTGTATAATGTAACATGAAATGCCCCAACAGATCGAAACTCCACAGAAAAAATAAGATTACAGCGGTAGATCCGTTGAACATTGAAGTAAATAAGTTCTTCCTCTTCTTCATCATAAGCACCACACGCTGTTACAGGCCAAGGCTGTCTCTTCAAGTTTTCTCCACCTGACCCCATTCGGCGCAATAGCCTTCCATCGGTTAACTCCAATTAACCTTAAATCTTCCTCGACATCATCTATCGATCTAGTGGGTGGTCTTTCTTTTCGTCTTACTCACTCAATTCTCGAAAACGTTATCTTTCTGGTTGGAAATGCATCATCATATCATGTCTAAACACATGGCCCAGTTATTTGATACGAGATGCCTTTACGATTTTCACAATATCAGTTTCATCATATTTCCTATAGTTTGAAGTAAATGACTATTTCGCCAAATTGAGCGAGCTAGCGCCAAGCTGGTGATTGTTTTGGCAACTAATATTTATATCCAATTTTGTCAAGTAATTGCCAGAAGTCGACAAACTTGACGACCATCTGGTAATATTTGGGATCGATTCCTGCGCAACTGTTACTGGTATGATCCCTATATGTAACTGTAACTGTATCCGACGATATATGTAACTGAAATCTTATACCTTCTAGCAATTTCGAGAAATCGAAGGTAGTATAATTTCTCAGCAGCCGAGGGAAAACTATATAAGACCCCGAGAGATCATCAGTTGTCAGAATTTAGTTCAGAGTTGAGTTCGGATTATTGAGATATCTCCGTGTGAGCTTCGCTCTTTAGATGAGTTTTGTATTGCGTTTAACATTATCAGCAGTTTGAAGTGGTAATTCCTGATTGTATTTTGTTATACTGGGAAGAGCTGTACGAGTACATTTGGAGAAGGTTCCAGAGGCGGGGGGGGGTGATATTTAGAGTGCCCCATGCCGCAAGGACACAATCCATCCCTGCTCCGAGGTTCGAACCGGGCTCTTCGGAACGGCAATTAGCGTCGCTAACCACTATACCGATTGGGCGGGCAAACTTTGTTATTGTTGTGAGTAAACTTTCTTACCTGACATCAGAACAAGCTATCCTCGGCACTTGGCCACTATACAGTTGACAATATGATTTTGTTCTGTTCTGTCCCCAATTTTGAAGAAGAGAAACGACGGGAGGGCACGGGTCCGAGGATCTTCCACATCTTTTCCCCCACCTTCACCCTCTGAACGGAACTTTCGGCTTGTTGCATACTTTCAATACCCCATGATATGCACAGATACTATACATTTACAAACATTCACGTCTTTTCTGTGATTTGAACACTGACCCTTCGGTATGGTAGTCAGGGTCACCAATGAGTATCCTGGTTTGATGATAATTGAAACTTTAAAAGAACCTTATTGGCGATCGCTGAAATATGAATTCACTTAGACCTTTCTTTCCCCCTTTTCATTGGTTTTACAATGTTTTGGTTAATAAAAGGCAGTTTTCCCGAAATGTTTACTTTCACATGCACATAATCAGTTTCATTTTATTCGATGGCAGGCAATGTGTTGACATTACATCTATAGTTCCCTCTTTAAACCGACCGTAAATGTTAAAAAAATAGAAGGAAGATATTGCCAACCGACTACTATTTTTTATTTCACTTTGAAAACATTGTTATTAGCTACAACAATCGATATAATCCTTAATCTCATTATGCATAATATAATCATCTGAAAAAAGCTTTTAAGCATCTCTAATGTCGTCTCAGCGCCTTAAGATAAACAAACTCCAGTTGCTTATTCAAGAAAAGCAGTTTTCGAGCTTGTTACATTAAATGCCTAAGGCAAAAGGCGTCAATCAAAAAATGATTGATTTTTAAATCTCCGAGTTAACAAAATCTGTTCTTCTAAAAACGTCATTGAAAGAAAGAAAAAAAATTGGATATGCTAAGAACTTAGTATAGATACTAAGAAGTTCTTCAGACGATAATCTGTCAGAAAATACCTTATCCACAATGCTCCAACCACTAATAAAGGATCATAGAATTTAACCAAACCCTAAGTTTATCAAAGGCTCATAAATATGCATCATCTGTGTTCCTAATAAAGCTCAACTTATGAATATAAAAATTGTCGACGCACATCCCGAAAATTAAGAAAAAAGTAATAATTTACTAAAGGCTATTTATCTGTTGCATCTATTAAGCGCTAACTGAAAGGGATAATATGCAAGTTTTTTTTTGTGTGTTTGTTTTATTTATTTTTGTACTTGTCAAAGGCGGAAGTGTGGCGTTAAAAAACGTTTTCGTCATGATAAAATATGTTGTATAAATTAAAGTGTTTAGGGAAATTTAATCCAAGAATCATTGTTTCATGTCGAGAGGCATATTAGTTTAAGAAGTTTATTTTTTTTTAATCTCAGCTAATTTTTTTTTTGTTTTTGTGCTCAAAAATTGGCAACGGTTCGCAACAAAAGTGTCAGAGCTATCAATAGGGAAAAGGAGGAGAATATGGAGAGGGATTTCTTTACATTTTATTAATGGAAAATGGCTTTTATTTTTCACATTCTCTTTTTCGCTAATGGAGAAATTTATAGATAACAATCAACTAGTTTTTTGATAGATAACTTTTACTTAATTTATTACTTTCCAGCTACTCTTTTCTGTGTTTTCAAACTGTTAGGGAAAACTTTTCTCTGGATAATAACAGATGGGAAATATGCGTATGCGTGGATGATTTTTATATTAACGTTTTTCAATATTAAAAGCATTTATTGACAAATTATTCTAAATCATTTTTCATAATTAGTAACAATTTAAGCATTAACTATGGTATATGCGTACAAACATTTTAGCCCTCAATTTTGATAAATCTGTTCTTTTTGTTAATATCTCAAGTTCTGTATTTAATGTTTAATCAAAACATTAAGACAACTGGTTATAATTTAAATGTGAACCTAATGTGTTCCGACACCAAATACATTTTCATTCACGCGAATGAAAAATGTAAATTATAATACAAATTAATTATGTTTTCGAATACGTGAAAAATATTAATAGCAATGTTATTTTATGTATACTGTGTACATACACAAAAACAAAATGGGGCAATTAAATTATATCTCTTGTTCCACTATGCCGATTGACGAAATTTAACTAGCGAGTTTCGTATCTCAAAAGCGCGACTTAGCATATATATTACATTTATATATAGCACTGTTTTAACATTGTTATTCTGACATAAAATCGTACTTTTTCTAAAATGGCATATGACGTTTTAACCATATATCGATTCTACGACTTAAAATTTGTGTAAAAATTATATTTTGTAACAAACCGAGAAATTAAAAATTTTATCTTGGCGCACTTTCTTCGGTTTGAGCCAAGAATCAAGTTCAGTTTGCGCGGAGTCACTTAGTGAAATTCTTAAAGTATCGTAAGCTACTTTCCTTTCATTTTCGCTCCGCACGAATAGAAAAAATCTGATGTATAAACCACTTGATTTTCTTGTACGGAATATTAAATTATACGCATTTTTTCTTGCATTTCATTTAAACTTATTGGACTGAATTACATCTACTTGGCCAATAGCGCGTAAGCCACAATAGAATAAACGCACTCTTTAAACGTCGCTATATTTGTTTACCATAGGATTACTCTGGCGCTAAGTTCCCTTAACAGCGTTACATCTCATTCATTTTATAACTCAGAATGCACAAAAATTATGTATATCATCTGAAGAATTCTCTAATCGTTGCCATGAGTTCTATTCAGAAACTATAATAAATCTAAAACGATGTATAAGAAATAAAAAAAATACACAGACGATTCAGTATTTTTCATTAAATTAATTCAGTTCTCACTTCACGACAAGGCAAAAATACATAAAAAACCCAAAATATCTATATTAAATATTAACACGTAAACCTTAACACTTATTTCCTCGAATAAATTCCAGAATGGATTAAGCATGATTTAATTCGCAATAATAAAAGAAGCGTTGCGAAGCTCAGGTTCTGTAGATTAGCAACAAATCCACTATAGTGCTAAGTTTCAAATGTAAACAAATATGACTGCTATATCCAAAAGAATTAGATTTAGCCGAACTTAAGCAACTTTTAAATTGTTGATAATTCTACAACTGTAACATGCAAGTTAACTAAAGGCACAAAAACCTTAACTGGAAGATAAGAAAAACATAATTCAATCATTTTTAAAGCAAAAAAAAAAAAAAAAAAAAAAAAAATTACAATATAAGAATAAAAAAACTGAGCTCAATGAACCGCGTAACAGAGTAGGTATATATGTAAAATATAAAAAGAAAACGATGGCTTTGTTCTACGCGAACAGCAACCTTTAATTAAATTTCCGCAATTTCAAGATCTTCCCCTTAGACCAATACTTTCCAGAACTCTCTCGCCTGTTATGTAACCACTATCATGTACTAACTATCTCTACGCGCCATTTTTCGTCAGATTGCTTTCTGCTATTCCTTGCTCTGCAAACGCTTTGCTCTGTCTCTTCGTTTTTCCTTTGTTAAAAATTTTTATGACGTCGAGTACTAAATTTACTAGTATTACTATTCAAATTATTATCGAATATGTGATCTTCGTGTAAAGAAACATAATCTGTATTTTAGTCGAATGAATATGTGGAGTTCTTAAAATGAAATTCGTCTGTAGTCAGTCTGCAGCCTTTCCACTCACTACGAAAACATACGGACTCTCGACTGCAAATATAACATATATGCTTTTGGTGTGGCCGATTGCCACCAAAAAGGTTGGTGCACAACTGCATGTTATTGCAGTCCTATATACAAAATTGCGACGTCTTGAGGCTACTCGTTTTTGAGTTATGCGAAATACATACATACATACATACGTACATAGGTACGTACGTACAGATGCCATGAAAAATCTCCTCTGAAACCATTTTAAATTAGTTTTATAATTCGTTTCGGGAAAAACGTCCTTTATTCCGTCCTTAAGTACAGATGTCATACAAAAGTATTGTTAAATTTATTCGATAGCTTAAAAAATGTATATTTCCTTTGAAATACGATACCCGGAATTTTGTTATTAAACTACGTCCCTTACTTCGTACAAGGAAGTAAAAATGGTGCATCGTTCTTTGGATCAAACAATTTTCTTAATATTACATTTTTTATTCTGAGTTGTTATTTTTAGATTCGTAAACCACATTTGGCATTATTAATGCTTAAAACAAAGATGCCAATTTTCAAAATGTGACAATAGGTATATTCACGTTTATATTATGAAAATGTTAATAAAAAACTCTAATTCTTTGCAGTTAGTTAATGCTTAGAAATACATCTACTATAAACTGATGGCACAAATTTTGTAGGTTATAATTCAAAAATGGTTTGGAAAAATTTATGAATATTACTAAAAATGCAGATTTTAAATATAAATTAGAAAATAGTTGCGAATTTTATTTGTATCGAATCTAAATTTGGAACTGCGAAAAAAGGAATCAGGTAAGTTTAATAAAACAAGAGATATTAATAAATATATACAAAATTAAATTAACATTGTGGAGCTAAATTTTGAGAGCTAATATTCTAAAAACTACTCTTAACGATTTTTACAAAACTTGCCACTTTGGCATAATTTGAGTTATAGAACCGAAATATGGTAGAAATCTTTGTCATTTAAAAAAATATCCAAATTTAAGTCAAAACACCTATGTTAGAACACTGCTGTATGTAAGTTCAATAAATATCCTAAATCTTGCTTTCGAGACATTAAAAGTGCAAGGTAAATTCCGTTAATCGGCCCAGCAGAAAGGGAGATATAGAACTATCCACTTTTTTTCTTTTTTTTTCTATGCAGAGTATATAAATATAATAATATAAAAAGAACAAAAGCTTAACTTTAAATGTAAAAAATCTTAAGGAATTATGTTAAAGGAGAATTTAAATACGGGTCGGATGTATGGATCGAATTAACAGTGAAATAGCTGGAACAGCGAAATGTTGAAAAACAAAGCGCGGAAAAAGTTGATTTCAGTATGTTTGCAAATATCATCAAGTTTTTTATATGTAAAGGTAAGGTTTTGCTGATTTTGTTATACCTTTGTCCATTTAAAGCACTTAAATTCTCTATTTAATGTCGCAAATAACAAGAAATTATATATGTTTTTCAGTTACCGAAATACGTATAGATTTAAACAATTTGGCTTTAAATTTCTGTGACTTTAGGATTCCGAAACTGATGTCGCTTTTAAACTGTCCAAAAAGAAACTAACGCCTTATGTAATTCCTCTTCTTCTATTATTGCTAACTGAATAAATATTTTTTGATTACTCAAGAACCTATAAAGCACATTCGACTTTAAATAAAATCCTGTTTTTAAAATGATAAAGGCCAGCACTGAAAGAACATTCGCTATATGTTTAATTTTATAGATCTGATGGAAAAAACTAGATTTTCAGGATTGTCTACTGTAATGCAATTTATCCGTATCGTTGAATTTGTCACCGCTACCAGCCAGAATCCTCAGTTCGTAGATTTCCTTGTCCTAGACGTGGCGAAAGTCTTTGACCACGTATGGCATAAGGATTTTATATATAAACTTATTAATATAGACATCAGGCGAGAAAGAGCATTCTTGATTAATTCTTTTCTAAGCCGTCGTATCTTCAGTGTGAGGCTAGCGGATCACATTGAAATGCAATCCGATGTGCCGCAGGGGTCCATTCTCTGTCCGATCTTGTACCTTGTATATGCTATGGACCTTCAGACGTTCAAAGATGATGTGAGTTGCCTCACCAGTTGTTACGCGGAAGATACAGCCACCCTTTCAGGATCACTGAATCTGATCGTGGGATCAGTAGGTTCCAGAGCGGGAAACACGAGATAGAGGATTGGTGTTCAAACTGAAGGGCCGTTAACAATATGGGTCGAAATCAACAATCTTGACCACCCGCAGATGCAGGAAGCAAGGTCTCACTCTCTTTCACGAAGAAATCTTCCGAGCCTTTTCAGCAAACTATATGGGATTGCGCTTGAACGGCACTCTCGCCTGTTATGCTAGTATCACATGTATTGTAAAAAGCAATGAGATGGCATCCAAGTTAAAGCGCCTCCTTGACAGTTCAACTGTATTGGAACTCACACGTAAAAAGCGTATTTACACTGCAATCATCTAGCCCATTCTCACCTTAATGGAGAAAAAGCAGCCCAATTGCCTGCCTGGAGTTCCACCACAAAAACAGATTTCAGTGCGTTGCGTTCTATATTTTCCGTTCTACTGGGCGGGCCGATTGAGGAAATTCAACTTGCGTTTTTCATGTCTCGAAAGCGAGACGTGTGATATATATCAGATTTGTATATAACATTGTTCTAACACATGTATTTGACACAAAATCGGACTTTTTTGAAATGATATGCTAGTTTTTTCTTCCATATTTTTTCCATAGCTACGTCTCAAATTATGCCTAATATTAAATTTTGTAAAATTTCGTGCGAAATATATGGAAAAATTTTTTTTTCATTTTTAGATTTCCCAATTTCCCAATTTTCATTTTCATTTTTTTCATCATTTTTTTTTCAATTTGCGCCAAGTATAATTCCCCGGTGAACTTCTTAATTTATAGCACACTATTTTCCTTTCTTTTTTTTCATTATAGACAAGCGGAAAAGAAGTCACCGTTCATACTTTCGAATAGATTTAACAGAGTGTGTAAAGCCCATTTGACGTTTTTATCGCTTATAAAAAACATGCCCGAATTTGAAAACGCGCTGATATGTAAATTCATGTATATCTTTGAAAATTTTGATTAAAAAACTCTAATATCTTGCAGGTATGCTTAGAAATGCATCTACTTTAAGATGAATGTACAAATTTTATAGATTATAATTCTAAATGTTTTTCGAAAAATATATAAAAATTATTTTAAAACAGAAATTTTAAAAATGAATCAGAAAAAAATGGAAGAATTTTATTTGGAATGAACTTAAATTTCGAAATGGGAAAGGAAGAATCAAATAAGTTTAATACAAAAGGAAATATTAACAAATATATGCCAAATTCAATTCACTCGAGCAATTTTTACATAACTTGGCAGTTTTGCATAATTTGAGTCGTAGAATCTATGTATGGAAAAAACTTGGCGTTACATTTGAGAAAATGTCCGATTTTGTGTCAATCAGGCTAGTAAAACGGGAGATATAGATAGAACTTTTTTTTTCTTGCTGTCCTCAATTTTACTGCTTAATTTTGGTTTCTTAGAATTTTTAATATATTTTTAACACAAGATAATAAACTGTTATTTACAAAACGAGATTTTATGGGCTACCACTATAAAGTTCGGTTCCACAGCTGATTCGTTTTTAAAATTATAGCTGTCAAATGTTATCGCTCTCTATTAAATCTGAAGCAAATAACTAATGAAGAATTTGCAGATCTGCATGTATGTTCTTTGAATTCTGAAAAACCAACAATACCTATAGCCCTCAAATTATAAAGGACATAATTTTCCACAGAACATGTGCACCTGCAAGCCTGAATTTTGAACTTCGAATTTCGTTTAATGGATGTTTCATATTTTGTAACACTTTAATGAGTTTTGAAAACCGAGTAGTGGCAACGTTGTTCGAAATTAAAAGTTTTCATATCCAGATCCCAAAGATTATTGACATTAGAAAAAATATGAAGTATTTATCTTTCAGCTTTAATTAACAAACTCCGATCTATGAAAGCAATATAAAGAAAATAGTTTTATCCGGAAATAAAATACCTTTATCTTTAACACGCCAGTGCAATGTGTTTCAGTAAAGCCTAAGAACCTTCAAATTTATTCTGGAAGGTTATTAATTAAGGTTACTAAGAGATTTAAAAAAATAAACACAGTTCTTGAGAATATTTTTTTCTACTTTCTAAATTAAATAATGATGTTTTAAAATCATGCCATGCCTAATTAGATCTATTTAATACTTTTATGAAATTATACTAGCTGAATTCTTTGAAATCATAATATAATTCTTCTTTTTCATTATATATATTTTGAGCGGCTGGCCACATAAGTGTCTCGGTTTTATAGAAATAATATAATGAATATTAAAATAAGTGTGGCAACTCTAATAATCTATCGGAAATTCTGAAGATATCTATTTATAAATAATTAGTAATTTTGCCGTTGAATCGAATTTTATGTGCCCTAAATGCGAAGAACTTCATGTTTAATAAATAATGTTAATACATAAAACGTTAATAACAAAACGAGAAGAAAATTTTGTAAACCATCTTAATAAGGAAACACTGATATGATAAACTGAGAAAAGACCGAAAAAATAGACAAAGGTTTTGGCAACACTTAATATTGCATTGGGAAATCTAAACATGTGCTGCTAAGTTGCTTTTAAACATTTTGTGATTTTGTTGCTGAAATGTATGTGGCGTAAGTCCTAAGAAAACTATGCTTAAATAGAAAAGTAAAGAGACATAAAAGAAGTTAGCATGAGTAAGTGCAAGAGCAGAATGGTAGACTGGGAGCTCAACGAGAGCTTAAAAGACCTTAATAAAACTTTTTTGGACGACCGATTGTAGAGACATTAGGTTATTTAGAAGTAGGAGAGATGAAAACTGAGCAATGCCCTCGCGGGAATTCGAGCCACGGACCTCTCGAATATGCGCCGGGCTTGCTGACTACTACACCACGAAGTCATGTCAAGAAGGGGCGAGAAACACCTTATATACTCCGCCTTTTAAAGCGCGACTAAGGATTAGAGGACCCAATCGCCAAATCCTGGTGGTGGAGAATCATCATCCACTACTCTTTTTAGTTCGGGCGCCACTGTAGATTCATTTTAGAATTTTTCGAAACAAGAAAATCGAAGAAGTGAACAATACCCTCTGCGACACTCGAACGACGGATCTCTAGAATACGCGCCGACCGTGCTGACCACTACACCACGAAGACATGCCAAGAAAGCGGGAGGAATACCTTATACCATTAAAATCTGAACCTTTCAGGTTAAAAAGAAATCAGTTATTTTGAATATTTGTGGAAATAGTTTAACCACCGAAACATCTCGCGTAGTTATTAGATTCGATCAATATATATATGAAGGAAAAATTAAGAAATTTCTTATTCAGTAAATGGTTTTAATTTTTTAATTATACCTGTCAGCTAACAAACGTGAAATTCTTAAGATGTAAGATATCGAATATCTTTTGGACTCTGCCTGCATACATACAAATGTACGTATACATATATGTAAATGAACTTCCTAATTTAATTTAGCCTCATAACTCCTCATTTTTATTTTGGATATTTGCTCTCTGTATTCTAATAGTCCTAACTTTTCTGGACTGAGCCATTTATAGATTAACCTAAGTCACATGCCTTGCGTAACGCTAATGACGTAGCTAATTCGGGACTTAAAATTATGAGAACTGAAACCTTTGTAACCTAAGCCAAAACCTTCTCTTAGTGAGCTTCCATATTGGATAATTGCTCGCTTTACCTGCTGCCTCTCTTACTGTAATGATGCTGTTTCGCTGTGCTCTCTTACTATTGCAACAGTATGAAAACTATAAATGTTTTTGAACAGGCACAATTAGAGTGCTAAGTAAATTGTGTCCACAAATGTCAATTCAAATAAAAGTGAATATTTAATTCTCCTCCGCTGCTACGTTTGCTGTCGATTGCATTCACAAATAAAAATGCATCATTATATCTACAAATGAATTAGTTGCAGTAATAGTAGCAGTGCTTGATTCATTCCAAAATGAGTCTAGATTTCCGTACTAGTACGTTCCTCATTGCTGAAGGTAACATTTACCCAATTCAAGTACTTTCATGCAGGCACAGATATTACAGAAAAACCTCCTTTGACTGATAAATCACTGCAGAGTCATAGAATCACTTATTTGGCATTGGCGGTTAGGAAATGAATCACTAATCTATGAGATATAAACCTTCAAACTTTTCTTTTACAATGGATGAATCGAGTATATTTCTGCATTCATTATTTGTTTTCGGTGGTGAAAGGGTTTGCAGATTATTCGATTTAATATATCTGTTATTAAATTATCATGTTATACTTAACATAACGCAGGCTAGAAATGCTTCTAAAATTTATTTTAAATTCAGCCATTTTGACGTTTATCAAAATCAAAGTAGTATACATTTTAGAAGTGGAATGCACATCGAATTTTCTCGAATCTCGAATTGTGAAATATTGTCGAATCTCTCCAAAACATTCATATAGGAATCAAAATAACAACTGTTTTTAGTCCAAAGGGGCAGAAGCCCAGAAGCGCTATTAATTGCGTTTTGGCATTTTGCATTGGTTCACTATGAACGGCGTTTCACTTTTTTTTTGTCACCAAATATTTGAGCCATGCATTACATTTAAAGAAATTAAACAATGAAGAATCTATTTGAATGTATGTATGTTTTTACACTGTCAAAAAACATCTTTTCTTAGAGACATCAAATTTTGAATAACGTAGTCCTCCACACGAATATGGGCATGTAGAAGCCCAAATTTGGAATTTGTTTTATTATCTATTTCATATTTTGTAAAAGTTTAATGAACTTCTGATTAACAAACTCAATGATTTCGAAGAGTGAAATGGTAACACTGCGCGGAAAATTACATTTTTATCTGCAATGCCAAGACTGTCTATTGGAAATTCTAAAGATACGCTCTTTCTAAACTGTTTTCTGATATTGCTGTTGAATTGAATTTTATGGTTTAAGTGCAAACAGCATGATATTTAATAAATAAAGATAACACACAAAAAGTTAAATAAATGCCCTTTGTGTGTAATACGAAAGCTTTCAGATTTTATTTTTATTACTGTTTTCAATTTCGTAATTTTAAAATCTTACTGCGTCTTAAACTCAAAGTTATACGATCAAAATGTACTCTATTTTATGTAAATTCATAATTTAAAAGACATTGCATTTTACTTTTTTCTCAGTATTTAACAAAATTATATACTAAGATATCTTTTACTTAGCATTCCTTATGTAATTCGGGTAGATTTTATTTTTCATTGTTTTGTTTTCGCCAAAATTAATTTCTTAACAAAAATGCAATTAACGAAAAATGCATGCTTTGTTTTCTTTATCACTATAAAAAATAGCCCATAACAAACTAAATAACCATTAACAAGGAGAAAATTAGATTAATTGTTCCCGAATTTAAATGCAGTTTTAGAGAAAATTATACATGAATCATATCATATTTAGCAAAATTACAAATGCTGTCATACCCAATAGCAATTTCATTATAAATATGCACTAGAATTAAAACTTATACTTCGCTACAAAGGGAATAATAGCTACAATTAAGGCCATTACGCGAGATTGCTTCTGCAAGATACCTGGGAGTGATACAAAGTGGTTTTAAAAATGCATCTGCATGTAAATTACATCATTGTTTGTCTTCGCGATGTAGTTGGAAAATAAATTTTCCGCTAAATGGAAAATAAATGCATTTTTAAACTAAGGAAAATTTCTGGAGGAGCAGAGTATATAATTTTAGAGGAAAAGTTTTGGTACAATGCTTCTTGATTTCACGCACTAAATAGCTGGTTAAAAATTAGCAAATGTTTCGCATTAATGTTGCGTTATTATGTTGTGGATAGTGTCTTAGGAGAGATACGTATTCGTTGTTATTAAAGCAGTATTCAAGAAAAAATTTTAAGCGAATAAGTTTCATCAGAAATGCCCTCCTCATTAACTAAGTTAACGCTTATTTATTTCATAGTAAAGCGTTTAACTGAAATTAATTCAAATTTCACACGCTGTTTTTAAAAAAACATTTTTTGGCAATAATTATTATTTAACTAGTATTTATTGCAATTTAGCTCCTCTTTATTAAAATGTATTTCTTTTTAATAAAAAAGAATAATATAATTCCTATTTTTAACTATAAAATGAAAGACAAAAGATAATCTTCTTTTTTCATTTTATACTTAAAACTACTTAAATAATGTTTATTTTTTACTTCCTTATACGACGTAAAACGTTGACGTAATGGAAGAATTATAATTGCAAAAAAATTCGGGTATCATATTTCAAGGAAAATATTCATTTTGACCTCTGTGGAATCCATTTCAACGATGATGTTCTTGAAAGACATATGTATGTACTGTAACAGTTTTAAATACAGGTGTTTATAAAGTCTCGGATCCATTTTGATGTTTACTAACTCATAAAATAATAAAGATTGATTAAAATTAATAACATAAATGGTTAGATAGACTCAAAAAGTTTCATGACCCTTGTCAATGAACTTCCACCTGTGCCCCCTTCCTCGCACGGAGAAAATCTAGACGATATTCAATTTCCCGCCAGGTACCGGCAAGTATGTCGGCATCTACAGAGGCTATTGCGGTTGTAATTCTGGCTTTTAGGTCATCCATGTTCGACACTATCGTCCTGTAAACGTTGTCCTTTACAAATCCCCAAAGGAAAAAGTCCAGCGGCGTCAAATCCATCTTCCTGTAAAATGGTCATTCAAAGAACTACGAACGATGGTATCCCGCTGAGGTGGTGCACCATCTTGTTGCAAAAAGACATGTCGCTTAAGCTCTTCTAGTTGTGGAAATACAAAGTTTTCCAACATGTCTAAGTATACGACTGATGAGACCGTTTTTTCTGTAAAAAAGAAAGGCCCAATGACTCGGTCGTGCATTAGTCCACACCACACATTTACCTTTGGGGAATCCCTTTGTGCCTCACGGTATTCATTGGGGTTTTCAGAGCTCCACATCAAAAATGCAATTAATAAGCAGACGATATTTAGAGAAGTACAGATATTTAGACTGGAAAATGAAATGATCTGAAATTAACCCCACGCGCAGACGATATATACAAAAAGTAAAAATATTCGAACCTGAAAACTAAAATATATGTTATTCCATCAATAAATGCCCTAAGTTTGTTTATAGCTTCATTATTTTATGAGTTATTAAACATCAAAATGGGTCCGGAACTTTATAAACACCCTGCATTGTTGTTAATCGTTTGTACAATTTAAATAGACGAACATTAATATGTATCTGAATGGCAACGTTTTAAAACACGAAGAATGTAATTATATTTATTTTAAAATTGTTTAGAATATGTTTTCTTTCTTGTATGTTGCCATTTTAGGTGTTAAATAAAGTTTTTGCTGTGTTCCATAAATGGAGTTTTCTTCATTTGCGAAAGAAGTATCACAGTACGTAAGTTCTTTTTCTCAAAACGGGTTAAAAACATATTTAAAATGGATTCAGAGAAATTCTTTCGTGACGTCTGCACGTATGTATGTATCTCGCATAGTTCAAAAAAGAGGAGCCTTAGAACGTTGAAACTTTGCATATGGGACTGCTGTAACATAACATGCAGCTAGCTGCGCGCTTCCCTTTTTGTTTGCAATTGGTGGCACCAAACTATACATATACATATGTAAACACAAAACAATTCATAAAGCAAAATATAAAATCACTTCAAGAATTCTCGAAACGGTACTGGGCATCAAAACACTAAAAGCTTTGAATCACTTTTCAAATGGTTGCCAGCAAATATCGCTTTGTATTTTATTTAAAGAAAATAAATAATGAAGAATTTTCAGAATGATTGCACGTTTTTTGCACTGTTTAAAATCGAGGGTACCTAGAGCTACCAAATTTTGAATAATGTAGTTCTCTGTCCGAATATTGACACTTGGAAGACTGAATTTTGAATTTCAAATTTCTTTTACTGTGCATTTCATATTTTGTAAAACTAGCGAATTTTGATTAACAAACTCAACGATTTCAAAGGGAGCAATGGCAACACTACATACAAAAAATCACTTTTATCCCCAGCGCACGAGACTGTTTATCGAAAATTCTAATCATAGACTGCTTTTAAATATTGTATTGTATATTTCAAATTTTTTAGACTTTAACGAACTTTCTATTAACAAACTTACGATTTCAAAGCGATAAATTGCAATACCTTACGGAAAGAAAATATTTTTATCTCCAGGGAGCAAGACTGTCTGTTAGAAATTCTCAAGATAGGCTGTTTTTAAATACATTTAGCCCAAATATTCTCGTAACGTGTACGTAAATGCAAAAACGTCTCTTTGGACGTAATATAAAATCTAAAAACTTTCACATTTTTATTTTTTCTTTATTAGCTTTTGGTAAAGTATCTAATTGATATAAGTTAAGGTGTAGTTAAATTATAATGCATCTAACTCATAATTATCATGAAGAAAATTATAACTTTGTGGGGTTTTACTATTTAATCCCAAAGATCTAACTTAGGACCCCACGAATGCTGACAAGCGAATAACTGCTTAAGTGTGTGAACAGAACACGCAAGATTTAAAAAGGGTTACAACACTTTATTTTTCACTATATTTACAATCAGTTCCTACTTCGAACTTTACACAAAGCCTCCCCTCGGGCTTGAACTTAAAATAATAATAATTTAAACTAAACTAGCTTAACTAAGCTATTTGAAAGGTATAGTCGAAGCTATCAGAGATTTAATTAGTTGGCCCCTAAGTATTAATTAAATCGGAGAAGACAAGCAAGGGCCTAAGGTATGGCCGAGCGTAGCAATAGCTCAGAAAGACGTAGCCAAAAGGCAAACGCGCGCTAGTCAGGGAATTAGACTCTCTGTCTAGAAGTCGGTGACGTCAGGGACTTAAATAGTACTCTTTCTCATTTGCATTCACTGCGTTTCTGAGTTTACATTCTGGCAGCAAATTGCAAGTTGAAATTAGAATAAGATAGGAAAGATACAAAACTTAAAATAACTATTAATAAACTTAGGATAAACCTTACAACTTCATTTTTGGCGATTTATGACTAAATTTGGCTACAATACCATTGCCAATATCGGTGCCAGCTTGGCAACATCTCCCCAATTTAGCGATACAGCCGTTTAGTCAATATTACATACATTTTCGCGTATATTTCTCCTATATTTAAATAATAAAAGATGCTTTTAGCGCCTACTAACTACTCTCTAACTGATAAATAATTATTCGGTATTTATTATTATTAGTACTTTTCAATTGAATATTTAAAGGAACTAACCCCTTATGGAATGCAATATATGCAGATGATATTTACCTAGGGAATAACATAAACAGACATTTTTGTTACATAATTAGCGCCACGTTTTCGTATACTTAACTGTTTGATGTAATCTGACGGAACTAAAAATATTGTAAGTTTATTTCGGAAACTACTAATACTCATGTCTTAGATAATTCAACTGCATCCATATATGCAAAAGAGTAACCTCTTAGGGAACGTACTCCTAAATTATCTATCGTATTGCTAATTTGAATAATGCTGTGTGGAATGCAATCTTTCAGATCTTTAATGACGTTTTGAGATGTGTATTTAGGCTGTTGCACGCGGGTAATGCTTTACGATATGCAAGCAGTTAGTTAGATCATTGATTTCTGAAGATAATTCAGCTCACTTGTTGGGTTGTATAAGTTTTAACTGTTGTTTCGCCTGTTTAGAAGGGAGTGTTGTTGCCAATTAATAGTAAACGAATGTATTTTATTAACATTCACATAATTTTGGATTCCAATATACACTCATGTCCATAAATTAAGGATAATGCAAAATCAGGCAAAGTTAGAGTTAGAAGCAAAACAAATTTGACATATTTGTAAAGCTTATTTATTAAACAAAAGGTAAAGAGCAAAAAAAGATGCTATATGTTGGATATTATTAAAAAAATTAGCGATTTTTTCTCCCTGGAGCAAATTACAAAAAAAAACTTATTTACAAAAAACCAATATTACATAGTTGGTATGATTGTTAATACATTGTATGTCTCTCAGACGATGCATACAGTCCGTACAACGCCTAGGCATGCTGAGTATCAAATTATCGATCTGATCTTGGATATTACACTACTAAAAAAAATGCTCTCCGAAGTTCCGGTAGACATGTAGGAGGAGGTTGCCGGATTGCAACTCGTCGGCCAAGCATGTCCCACACGTGCTCTACTGGATTCAAGTCCGATGAGAATGCTGGCCAGTCCCTACGGGTGATATCCTCCTTTTGAAGGCATTCGCTTACGATGTTTGCACGGTGAGGACGGGCATTGTCATCCATAAACACAAATTGTGCGCCCATGGCGGCCCGAAACAAACGTACATGTTGTTCCAGAATGACGTCCCGATAGATTTGGGTTGTCGTGGTTCCAATTTGAAAATGCTGGTCAGTTCTGGA
The DNA here is from genome assembly GCA_000611955.2 of Stegodyphus mimosarum. NCBI lineage: Eukaryota > Metazoa > Arthropoda > Arachnida > Araneae > Eresidae > Stegodyphus > Stegodyphus mimosarum. The sequence goes on from KK118476.1 coordinate 88,839, forward strand.
ACCCAGAATAATTCCACCCCAAACGAGCACTCCTGCACCACTGTAACGGTGTCGTTCAATGATGTTTTCTTGGTGGTAACGGATACCTGGAGCTCTCCATATGAAAGTCCGGCCAGAATCAGACTGCAAGCTAAACCTGGACTAGCCGGAAAACATCACACAAGCCTACTGTTGCGGTGTCCACAATGTATGCTCTCTACTCCAGGCTAACCGCAGGCGACAGTTAGTTGCAGTAAGTGGAACGCATCTGACAGGTCTACGAGCATATAGACCAATCTGCCCTAAACGTCTGTACACAGTCTGCTTTGAAATTATCGTACCAGTGGCTGAAGAGAGCTGATGAGACAGGTCTGAGGGTGTGCTCCGCCTGTTTCTTTTGGCAGCAACTGCCAAATACCGGTCCTCATTCGGCGTTGTAACTCTGGGGCGACCTGTGCTGTAACGTCTACTCACATTACCATCATCCTGGAATCGTTGCCAAAGCCTGGAGATAACACTCTGGGTTCCAAGTTCGTCTGATACTTCCAGTTGGGTACGCCCACATTGCAGACGGCCGATAATTCTGCAATGTGGGCGTACCCAACTGGAAGTATCAGACGAACTTATCAGACGGCCGATAAAATCATCCAAATGCGTCCTTTGTATCATAACTATTCGGTTATTGCACTGAATTGCTTATAAAGCGGCTGCGAACAATTTTGCTTCTTTGCCTTTATTCCTTATATATCACTCTCTTACACTCTCGTCATTGTGACGTACCATCGGTGTGATCTGGTTACTTCCTGAAATTTGCATATGATTCTTGAAGATGTGTGTAGTGATTTTACAGGTGATATATTTATTTTAGAATTCGATTTCCGCGTGACTCCGAATTATCCTTAATTTATGGACATAAGTGTATTGTTCAGTTCAGACCGTTCATGATAACGAAAAATTCTTACAGAGTAGTCAGTTGCAAAGGATGAACACATATTTTGTGCAGAAAACATGGCTTACGGAATTTAACATAGGAAATGAAGCGAATTTATTTATAAGAAAATAGAATATTTTATGTGAAATAATCGAATGATGCATAAATGGAAAGTAAAATTAGGATATAAGATTTATGAAATAAACACTTGATTAGTGACGTAAAATATATTACAGGGATTTATAATATACAGAGGTAGCAATTTAGGGTGGCTGGAGAGGGGAATGGAAGAAATGATATTAGCTTAACTGAATGAAATGATAATATTTTTGTAACGAATATGTATAACGCATTGATTTACTCTCATTTATTTAACGTACAATTTACACGAAACTATTTATCCTTCGCACATATCTAATACTTGTCACTTACGATCCTCAGCCTTAATGAAAGAAATGCAAAAGGACAAATTCCCCCTTCAGGACACTCTCTAATCACGTGACACACAATAACAGCCCTTCAGCCAGAGATGGGAATGAACATTCCCTTATCTCCGATTCGATAGTAATTGCCGGGGCACCATGTGACGTCAGACGCAGATTGCCCAATAATAGACGACCCCCTGACTAACGAGGATGCTACTCTCTTCATCATTTTGGTGGGCATTTCCACGAAGATTCTTTTTTTGTTTTGTTTTGTTCTTTTCTGTTATTCGGAATCCATTTAATACGCTTCCTTGTTACCCAGACAGAAAGAGTATAGTGTTTCAGTTGTTTTCCTGTTTGATGAATTTCAAGAGGGAAATCTCTGACTTAATGGTCATTAATTAAGATTAAAAGAGATTTTTCTCCTTTGTGATTTACTTAGCAGTAGGAATTTTTGCTGCATAATTCTTGCAAAATGACTTCTTCTCTTCTTTCCGCTATGCATTGGCCACAGCTTCGTCATAATTGCAAAGCTGCAACAGAATTTATTCGATACGTTCGTAAAAAATTTATAATATGCAACTAAATTACATTTTTCTGAAATATTACGAATAGACATCGCTTCATAACTGAAAGCTGGAATGAAACTAAAGTCGACGACTATTTATTCCGAGCCAAAACAAAATCAGTACATAAATACACTGGTTATCATAAATTGAGGAAAAATCACAAAAATAGCGACAATTCCCTGAAAAATAAGCCAAACCGTGTAAAATTTGTATATGTTGCCAAGTAAGAGCAGCCGAATAGAACTGCAATATGCAAACTAGTGGCACTGCTCTCGGAACACGTCATCTGCGAGGAGCATAAAAGTCCATGATTGAGAGCAAGCCCACATATTTCACTGTGATAGTGACATCAGAAATCTGAGATAGCCAATTTGTAACAATGACCTCCAGGCATCATTTGCCTGCAGAACTACGATGGAGAGCCATTGGGACACTAGAGGCAGAACAAACAGAAGTGGCCAGATGGCTAAATGGGAGTCTTTCTGTGGTTCATAGTTCATAGGCAATTTCAAACCACAGATTCGGCATCTAGGAGGTTCAGGCAAGGGCGGTCAACTGCTACGACAAATGCCGATGACCGACATTTGTCATTATGTGCACGCAGGAATAGAACCGCTTCTCCCACACTTCTTAGATCCTCCCTTGCTGCAGTCACGCGAAGGTTGGTGTCAACGTCAACTGTGCCTAGAAGCCTTCACGAAGGTGGTCTGTATGCGAGGCGACCAGGCTTTGCGTACCGCTCACGTCACACCATAGGAGGGACCGTTTGCAGTGGGCAAGACAATATGTCCACTGGACGCCTAATGAATGGAGAGCTGTTCTCTTTACGGATGAGTTCAAGTTTTGTCTAGAAAGCGATAGTAGGCGTTATTTGATGTGGAGACAACCTGGAACCTATTATCATCCATTAAACTTTCGTGAAAGAGATGCATACGGAAGAGGCAGTGCTGTGTTTGGGGTGGCATCTCTTTGGGTGGAAGCACAGACTAAATGTCTTTCCAAGGGGAACATTGAATTATTAGGTTTATGGAGATGACATCCTTGATGCTTATGGGCTCCCATATGCCGGGGCAATAGGTGATGATTTCCTGTTACAGGACGACAGCGCAAGACCACACAGGGCTCGCATCGTAGATGATTATCTTCAACAGGAAACAATTATGCCTGTGGAGTGGCCAGCTCGATCCTGGGACTTGAATCCTATCCAGCATCAAAAAATCAATCAATTGAATTCTAATCATATTCCTAAATTATGTGTTGGCGATTCTCTACCCAAATTCCATCCCATTTTCATCTTTGGCGATATCCTTTCTTTCTTATAAATTATATTAACCTGTTGGCGCTCGCCAAATCGCCAAACTCATAAATCTGTCGTATTCCATAAAGAATTTATACAACATTCTGATGAGAAGATAGCGTCAACTCGTGATCACAATTAATACCGCTGATTGGATAAGCACCATGACATTCACATATCTATAAACAGGGGTTCTCCTCGATGTGTAGGAGGAACACTTGCGAGATGAATGCAAAAATAAATGTATTACGTTATATTCGAAATTCTGTCTCATTTCTCTTGCCCTGATTGCACAACACCAGTATTGCATCAGAATCTACATTACATATATATATATATATATAATTTTAGAAAGTAGTACTGGAACATGAGAGACCTATTTGGTCAAGAATTTTGCGCATTGAGCTGCAAAATTAAATTTAAAGATAAGCAAAAGGAGTAAAATTCTAAAACATTTATATATAGATACATAATTCACTATATATAATAAAATGAAAATTTTGTCGCCAATTTAGGCTAAACTTTCTTCAATAGAAAACTACTTATTACGACAACCCTTTTGCTTCCATCTCTTAATATGTACTTGCATTCCAGTCATTTGGTTTTTAAAATTTTAAGGCAAGTTGGTTAATTTTTGCTTACTTGTTTGATTTTTAAATTTCTTTTTTACCACAGTTTTTAACTTTAATTTTATGGATTATTAATTTTAAACTTCTTATGATTTTTTAAAAATTTGTTCTTGAATCTACTTTTGTTTTTACTTTTGTATTTGAAATAAGTGTAGGGGATATGTTTTCTAAAGTAAGCGTCTCGTTCAGATTAATTGTGTTCTTAGTGAAAAAATTTTAATCTTTAAGATTATTAGCTTTTTAACAGGATTCTTTTGGTTTAGTGACTAATATCTTTATTTTGATTGAATATCAATTTGAATCCAACAAATAAATTGATGCTTACTTGGAAGTAAGATGAAACACTCTCTCTTATTTTAGTTACTGTTAATTGATGGTAGATTGGTTTATCCCCTTGATAAGTCGATTAATCTCCTATCAATAACAATAACTGGTTTCTCTATACTTGAAAAGTTTACTTTTGATTTTGGCATTTTTGCTATTTGGTTTTTCCTTAACTGTGTTTAAAGCAAGGAAAATGAATATTCTATAATTTTTTTTTTAATTCTGAAAAATACCTTTTCAATGATGTTTTTAAATTGAATTTTCGTTGCTTGGAGATGTAATATGGAGAGTTTTCTTTTTATAATATATAGTGAATTATTGCTTTATTACTTTGCAGCTTTAGCGCAAGTATTGGGCTTATTAATTTACTTATATATTTGCTTCGTGATGCGGCTTACAAAAAAAGGGAGGTGGGAGGTGCACAACTACGTGTTACAGCTGTCCCATATATAAAATTTCAATGTTACGAGGCTACTTGTTTTGGAATTATGCAAGATATACATACGTGTAGGTAAGTGTGTACAGACGTCACAGAAAAAATCTCTTCTAAATGAATTTTGAATTCATTTTACAATCCGTTTCGGGAAAAAAAGTTCTTTGTTTTGCCCGCACGTACAGATGTTGCGCGAAAGCATTGTTAAAGTGGATTCGAGAGCCGTACAAATGAATGTTTTCGTTGAAGTATGATACGGGAAATGTTTCGCCATTACAAATTTCCTTTGCTCTGTACAAGGAAATAAAAATGTGCAAAGTAAATGTGTGTGAGTTTGCTTTAGAAAAATCGTTCAGGATGGTACCATATCTCTAGGTAGACAGCCCTCGTATGGCGTTTCCAACTAACATAATCATACCTTATTTATTACAAATATTTCGACCGTTTAAAAATCATACATATTCTATCCGTTTAATACGAATGAGTTAACTACATCAGTGATCATTAGCAAATGGAAACTTTTCTTCTTCAGTAATATTATTAAGAGTATCGGAATCATTTCTTTATCAGAAATAAAAATTCCGAATGCCATTGTTTCTAATCTCCTTAAAGATTTCCTTTGCAGCTGCACTCTTGGAAAACTACTCGATAATCGATACATACCGGTTCGATATCAATGCACCGCAAGTTCCTTCTTTGCAGTCGATGCCGCTCTTCAGTATCTACTTAAAGACAGAAAATAGAAGGCATTAACGGAATTGAAAGTGAAATTTGCGATGAATTATAAAAGTATTCATTAATTTGGAAGCTACGGGGAAAAGCTATAGCTCTTACCATGAATGAATTAGATACAATTTGTTCAATTTCTGCTATAAGAATATTAATTGATATTATATCCATTAGAAATAATTCTAGAAGTAATATTTTATACGATATTAATGTTGAAATTTATAAATTATGAAAAAAATTCAATATAGCGAATAATATTTTAGAGTAGTTCTTAATTTTCTATTGTTATAACATTTAGAAATCTCCAAATCTTAAAATTTAATTAGTGGTATATTGTAAATACAGTTTCCCTCCGGGGGTTGACTCAGGAGAATTCCTGGGAAGTACTGGCTAGGATCTGTACTTAGACAGTCTCAACCACGGGGACACATAAGTTGTCTTCACAGGACTAGAGCCCGAGTTTATTCTCACGTTGGTTCAGGCTTGGCAGGGACCGTACTGGTACTGTCGTGTCTGTTCCTTTGTCTGTGGTGGAGCTAGATCGGAGATCACCGACCTTGTCGTCGGGGATTTGGCTCTCATAGTTTCGATACGGGGAGTGCATGTCTCATTGCTTTTCCTAGGGCCGGGCCGGGACTGTGGGCTCTGCGTCGCCGATGAGGGGTTCTCAGGAGCTTGGTCAAGCTCACCCCGAAAGGCAGACCCAGGACGGGAGTCCAACTCTTGCGTTATGTAAATACAGTTGCACGTGTAATGAACTGAATGCACAAGTCGTTAAAAAGTTAATAAAATTTATTCTTTTTGCAAGAAATAAAACAAAATACTGAAATATTTCCTCAGAGATATTCGTACAATATCACAATATCTCAAACGTTAAACAGAACTTAATTAAAAACAGAGAAAATTAATCCAATCTCACAGCGAATTCGCTAAAATCCGTAACAGCATTTAGTAAACAAACAGTTCGCTTAAAACAACAGCAACTGAGCTAAAGTGTTTTAATTCCGCTTTTATAAATTTTTTAATTATTCACGAGAACATTCTGGTAAAATCTATTTAAATTGTAATTTCTCGATTTTTCTTTTTTGCAACAGCAATTAGAAAATATTTATTTATTTAATATTAAATACACGCGCTCTTGTATTTTTACTTTTCCGACGTAGATTTCTCTTCAAATTCCTCTGCGTTGTACGGGAAAATAAAACAATTTTAATTACAATTCTAAATAAATAGCTAAATAAGTAAAAAATCCGTAACAATAGGATAAGTAACGCTGAGGATGATAGAAACTGAAGAAAAAAATACTTCTTTAAACTGAACAACTGTATGAAACATCATGTCCTTTTTAAAAAAAATAATAATAATTATCATGCTTTGCGAAATGATTTACTGTATATTCCGATACGCACTTTTAATACACTAACTTTAACACGCACTTTTAATACAACAAATGAGATCGAAAGTTACACGTAGGCATAATAGGCCGGATATAAAAATCATAGATTTAAAAATAAAGAAAAGATGAACATAAAAATTTGATTTTTTACATGTACGCCTTGCACACACAAAAAAGGGGGGAGGGGGACAATGCTATATCGTCAGGTCTACTCGACGGATTGTCGAAATTTAACTTGCTTTTTTCATGTTTTGAAAGTGTGACTTAGAAAATAGATTAGATTTATGCATAGCATTGTCCTAATATAGGTATTTTGACACAAAATCGGACTTTTTCTGTAATAACATATAAATTTTTTTCCATATTTCAATTCTACGACTCGTATTATGCCAAAGTGCCAAGTTTTCTAAAAATCGCACAAGTAGTTTTTTAAAAATTAACTCTCAAAATTTTAACTCCTATATGCTAATTGAATTTGGTATATATTTATTAATATCTCGTTTTTAATTAAACTTATTTGATTCTTTCTTTTACATTCCGAAATTTAAGTTTATTCCAAATAAAATTAGACCATCTTTTATGATTTATTTTTAAAATTTGTATTTTTAAATAATTTTTATAAAATTTTCGGAAAACATTTTGAATTATAACCTATAAACATTTTTACGTCGTCTTAAAGTAGATGTATTTCTAAGCATACCTGCAAAAGATTAGAGTTTTTTATACAATCCTTCCTAAGATATACGTGACTTTACATTTTGGGCGTTTTGAAGTTTGGCATATTCGTTATAAGCGATAATCAGGCAAAATGTTGTTTACGCACTTTGTTAAAATTACTTGAAAACATGAACGATGACCTTTTTTCCGCTTGTGTAGAGTGAAGAAAAGGAAATTAAAGTAGTTTGCTTTAAATTAAGAAGTTTCGCCAAGCACAAACTGACAAAAATGCGTCAAGATAAACTTTTAAATTTCTCTTTAACCTTCTAATCATAAACTACAAACTTTTATGTAGACATTATTTGAATCATAGAATCGAAATATGGAAAACAACTGGTATGTTATTTCAGAAAAACGTCCGATTTCTTGTCATAATACCTATATTACAATAATGCTATATATGCATGTAAGGAATACGCAAATTAGATACCTTCCCATTTTGTTAAGTTCCATTTTTTTTGTGAAAGGTGTACCTAAATGTTGTTACTGGCGATTCGTGCGACTTTCTAGGACCCAGTTCGCAACACTTTATTCTAGAATAAATATGAACGTACTTAGAAAAAAGAATTAATAAAATATCCTAGAATAGGATATTTTATTAATTCTTTTTTCTAAGTACGTTCATTCCTTCGCATATTAATTACTGTGGTATTATTTTTCTTGCACTCGCGTATGGAGTTTTCACCAACACCAAACTTCCTTGCTGCCTCATACAATCTGTTATCTTTCGCAAACTGAAAGACTTTGCATTTGGAACCAGCACTATGTTTCATTTGAAAGGATTTTGCATTTCATTTAAACTTATTGGATTGAATTAAATATTTACTACTAAAGCGAACACTAGATTAACCGTATTTCAGCTAAAGCAAATGCGATTTACTAATGCCTTCGATGTTCATTTCAAAATCATGGCTTCAAAGAATTACAGAAATATAACTAATTCCGGGAATTCATTCAAGTCGGAAATACATTCGTATCCCAAATTACTTCCCCCCAATTTTGGAAACCACAGAATTACATTATTGTGCACATCTGCATTGAATACAGCTCACCCTCTTTGCAGAATTATTTACTCCCTCAAGAATTTTTGACCACAGACAAACTGTTCCGATTATCGCGTGTCAATTTAGTATACTACTGTTTGAAAGACTGAGAAAAATGATCGAATGAACGATTTCAAAGTATAACAGCACATGTATCTTTCGTGTTTCTTCGTAACGAAACGGGTGAGCGTTATACGTCGAATCTATCCAAAGATTAAAAAATGCATTCCAAAGTTACAGGTGCGCAATATACGTCGAAATACACGGTATTTTTTTTTTTTTTTTTTTGTTTTTAGATTTTGTCTTAACTTGCTGATCAACAGGAGAAAAAATCTGATGTGTACACCACATGACTTCCTTGTAAGGAATACTAAATTATATGCATTTTGCATTTCATTTAAACTTATTGGATTGAATTAAATCCACTTCATTGGTAGCGCATAAACCACAATAGAATAAACGCACTGTTTAAAATTCACTATATTTGTTTACCACAGCGACAGTCTGGCGTTAACTTCATCTAATCGTTGTCATATGCTCTATTCAAATATTAGAATAAATCTAAAACGATGTGTAAAAGGAATTGAGGAAACAAACAAACACACACACACAAACAAAAAAAAAAGAAAAAGAAAAAAGAAAGAAAGCAACAGTTTTTGCAGATGATTCAGTACTTCTAATTCAATTATTTCAGTTCTCACTCCCAGATAAGGCAAAAATACTCCTCAGAATACACAAAACACCTCAGAATGCACAAAAATTATTTATTTTATCTGCAGAATTATCTAATCGTTGCCACATATTCTATTCAAAGGCCAAATAAATCTAAAACGGGCTGTAAAATAAATTAAACAAACAACAACAATTAAAAAAAGGAACAGTTTTTCGCAGACGATTCAGTACTTCTCATTCAATTAATTCAATTCTCACTTCGCGACAAGTCAAAAATACATAAAAACTCAAAACATCTATATTAAAAATCACGAAGTAAATCTTAAATATCTATTCCCCCGAATAAATTCCGGAATGGATTAAGCATGATTTAATTCGCAATAATAAAGAAAGCGTTATCTTGGTTGTTGCGAAGCTTAGTTTCTCTAGATTGGCAACAAATCCAATATTCCTCTAAGTTTGAAATGTGAACAAATATTTCCGCCATGAGAAAAATGATTAGGCTTACCGCACTCAAATAACTTTTAAATTGTTGATAACACTACAAATTTTTTATGCAGATTTACTAAAGGCATAAAAACCTTAACCGCAAGGTAAGAACAACATAATTCAATCATTTTTAAAGCAAACAAAATGCACAATTTACCAACATATAAGAATAAAAAAACCCAGCTCACTGAGCCGAGTGGATATATATAGAGAGAGATAAATTTATGCCCTTTTGGCGCGGCTGATTGCAACCTAAATAGGAGGTGCAATCTACATGTTATTGCAGTTCTATATACAAAATTTCAACTCTCTGAGGCTACCCGTTTTTGAGTAATGCGTGATACATACATACATACGTTCGTACGTACAGAAGCCACGAAGAAAATCTCTTCAGAATTCATTTTAAATCAGTTTAATAATTTTTTTTTTGAAAATAGAGTCCTTTATTCTGCTCTTACGTACGAATGTCACACAAAAGCATCGTTAAATTGCATTCGATAGCGGTCAAAATAGACATTTTCTTCGAAATATGATACCCGAAAGTTTTCGCGATTACAATACTTCGTTTTTACTTCGTACAAGGAAGTTGGAAATTGATAAAGAAAAAGGTAATATAAACAGAATAAAACATTTTGAAAATGCAGAAATTTTCTCAGAGTTTATAAAGTTTAAAAATAATTTATTGTGCTTCCATTATTTAAAAATTTTTAGTAGAATAAAATCACTAATAATAGTTCACATTTCTAAAGAAGGGTTTTAATAGCTGGCACTTATATTATCGCGTCAACCGTTAAGCTGTCGCCAAGCAATATAATTTAGCGCCACTAATAAACCGTGTGAAGGATAAATATACTCATAAAATCTACGCTTTCATTTGATGAAACGCCAACTAATTCCCGATAACCTTTTGTTTTTATGAACAAGGATATTAATTAACTGTTATTGCTGTACCTGTGTGCACCACATGACTTCCTTATACGAAATATTGAATTATACGCATTTTTCTAGTATTTCATTTAAACTTATTGTCTCGAATTTCATTTAAGATATATTTCTAATTGAATTAATTCAGTTCTCCCTTCGCGACAAGACAAAAATACATAAAAACTGAAGATATCTATATTATAAACTGAAAGATATAGAAAAACGTAAAATACTAATACAATTTGTTTACATTTAAAATATCAGTTCCTACGTGAAAACAAGCAATTCAGCCAGCGGGCAAGAAGACAGATTTTTCGGTGCACAGGACTAAAAGTTTACTTTTGGTCTCACTCGGAAAAAGGATACTGAAGGCATCGAAACTGACTTAATTTGTAGCGGACGTTATGCTGAGTCAATATACGGGATAATGTAATAACTTAAATGATAATTCCAGAATGAATTAAGCATGATTTAATTCGCAATAATAAAAGAAGACGTTCCTTTGTTGCTGCGAAGCTTAGTTTCTCTACATTGGCAGAATAAATCCACTATTCAGCTAAGTTTCAAATATAAACAAATATGGCTGCTATGATAATTTTCGTTAAAATATGATACCTGGAACTTTTCTTGAGTACAATACTTCTTTTACTTCGCACAAGGAAGTAAAAATGATTGAAATTTGAGATCTATCTTCTACAGAGTAGCAGGCAATGTGTTATTACCAAAGTTGTGGGATCCTACTTCAAAAAAGTGTGTATTAATGGATATGATACGGTTAACTGACACAGAATGGAGCAACTGCCTGTGGGAAGTTTGTATATAGCGTTCAAAATAGAGTCATAGCTTTTGACATAGCTTTAGAAACAGAGCTGCCGATAAAATATGGGGGTCTAAAAAATAGTAAAAATTGAGAGAAACCTTTTTAAGAAGCTCAAAAACGAAACTGATTAAATACTGGTTGTTTATTAAATAAAGAGGCTGCAGTTTCTTCAGGTATCCGCAGGAACGATTGGCGTAATTTTGACAGGACCTTCATCAATTTTCCTGGATGGATAGTAGCCAAATTTTAAGGTCGACGAATAATACGTAAGTACCTAGTAATTTCATTAAAAAGTCTAAAAAGAACAAATGTGGCTCTTATGTTGCTATTATTTAATAAAAAAATACGAGATTTGAACTGGATAGCAAGAATTCCTTGCACAGCCAATTACGTAATGCACATTTTTTGCTGCTCTTCATTTAAATTTATTTTCTCAATTTGTTCAAAGAAAATTAATAGATCCAACGATTCCGAAAATAAAAGCCGCGTCAGGATCTTTTAATCCGAAAGGGTTGGATGCATGTATACATATAGATGTTTATTGTAGAAATTCTTATTATTATAGATTGTTATTAGAGAAATATTTTGCAATAAATATATCCCACTATCATTTCTGGGCAAAATGCTGCTGAAAAATAAATGAATTATAGACTAAAAAAGTAATAAATCTCAAACCAGTTCAACAAAGACTTGACATTTAATACTTGTGCAATTTCGAAATCTCCCAATATCAGATGTAAAAAGAAAAACCCCTTTCAACTTTTTAAACCAGAAGAAATTCCGAAAAGAACCGAAATGCATAAAAATATATAAAAATGAGAAGGCGAAAAGAAATACAACCTTATCAAGAGGAGGTCGATCAGATCTCAAACTGAACGAAATTTCTCAGGAAAACCACTGAGTTTCTGTTCATCAAAAATTAGTTGGTGAACCGTTTAAATTATTGAGTTCTTATAGTTCATCGAAAAATTCTAAATCCCTCCTCTATACAGCGACTTTCCTTTCACATGAAAAAAATAATTCATAAATACAAATTTAAATGATATAAATTCCGTTTGCTTAATAAAGGAAAAGGAATGTATGCATTTTACTAACATAAAAATTAAAATGAAAACGCAATAATTTAAAATATCAAGAGTAAAAACTCAAATCATATTTAATAAAATAAATTATTAATTGAAAACAAAATTTTTTATCAACGTAGTAAAAGTTGGAACTATCTTTTGGAAGATCAAAAGAATGTAATTCAAAATGGGATAAAAGTGATTCTTAGAGTTGCTGTTCGGCGCCTTTGGCTTAGGAAAATTTTAAATCTTCTTAAAAATCTTAAAAATAAAATGTAAATTTATAGTAAGAGTTTCTTTTAAATAACAACTGAAAAGCTTTAAGTAATGCAAGTAAGAAAAGGAAATAAAGGCCAAATGTTATAAAAGAATAAAATTTTCATACCATGGGCTTATCATGACGGCTTAGAATAGAGTAGGCTCTTAATTAATAAAAGTAAAGTAAAGGAAACTTGTACAGTAATTACACAATTGCAAATAATAGCATACACCTTTTTAATTCATCCATCTCTTATTTGAGCTTTCATATGAAGAAATCATCTACCTTAATTCCTGGTTCCACTGAGTGGCGGGCTTAGCAGGCAGGTTTTTGCCGCTCTGTGCCGCCTCGCTTGAAGTATGTAAACCTGGAAGTCAACATTTACATGAGCATCTACCTTAAAAAATTACAGGGTGCATAAATACCACTTCAGCATTTTAAGTAGACTGGTAATGAAGTTAATTGAAATTTAATTTTCTTGTAAAATTTTAATAAGAAGAACGTTCATCTTCTGTGCATACGTTTTAATCCGGTCCAGTGATTTATTTGTGCGGCAAGGTCTCTTGGACTTTGTGTAGGCTTTCCTGCCTCAAGGGGATTAGCAACAACAATAACAACAACAACGACAACGTTTTAATTCTTGCAATTAAAAGCAGCTCTTTTAATTAAAAATTGTACTTTCCTAACATTTTAGAAATGTTAATATTCCAGTTTATAAGTTTGTGTGGTTTTGCTATTTAAATCTAAAGTTCTAACTGAAGTTCTAACTTAGAACCCCACGAACACTAACAAGAGAATAATCGCTTATGTCTGTGAACAGAACACGTAAGACTTAAAGAGGGTTTATAACCCTTTATTTATCAGTATATTTACAATCAGTTCCTACTTGGAACTTTACACAAAGCCGCCACTCGGGCTTGAACATAAAATAATAATAATTTAAACTAAAACTACCTTAACTAAGCTATTTAAAAGGTATAGCCGAAGTATCAGAATCTAACTAGTTTGCCCCTAAGTATTAATTAAATCGGCGAAGCCAAGTAAGGGCCTAAGGTATGGCGGAGCGTAGTAACAGTTAAGAGAAACGTAGCCAGAAGGCAAACGCTCGCTAGTCAGCGAATCAGACTCTCTCTCTTGAAGTCGGTGAAGTCACGACTTAAATAATACTCTTTTTTATTTGCATTCACTGAGTTTCTGAATTTACATTCTGGCAGGAAATTGTAAGCTTAAATTAGAATAAGATAGGAAAGAAATAAAACTTAAAATAACTGTTAATAAACTTAGAGTAAACCTTACAAATTTATTTGTTGAAAAAAAGAATTCTCTTCTTTTATCAAAAAGCTTCATTTCTTTTAGAGTACAAATGCTTAGTTCTAGGCCAGCTACAATTAATTTATTCTTATTGGTCTTGTTTAGTTTTAAGCAGTTTGAGGTGGATGTTACTTATTTCAATAGGATTATTATTGCTGAATGTAATTATATCATCTATATATCTGAATGTATGTGCAGATTTATTGAAATCAAGTTCTGAAAGGTTTTTAACAAACTTGCCCTTTTTAGAAAACAAATATAGGTTACATAAAGTGACGACTAAAACTTTCCATTGTAATGCCATTTTATTGCAGGTAAAGAATATTTGCATGTTTGATAAAGTTATTAGAAATGGAAAAATAGAGATGTAAAAATAATCATTTATGTAAAACTAATGTAGTAAGAATTTTAGGAAAAAAATTAGAATCTCAATAAAATATTCATAATTTCTTTTAATGGAGGAAGATATGTGTAGAGATTTTCAAATTCATAGCAGCTGATACTGTAATACTTTAGATTTTTTATTTTTTTAGTTATTTACATATTGTTTTAAATAACCTAACACTAGTCCTTCTCCATATTGGTTTTATTAAAAATTATATTACATATTGGTTTAAGCAGATTTGTAAATATGTTATCAAAATTCTTATTATAGTTTCTAGTACTATTTGCAATAAATCTAAATTTGATATGACTTTCATGAAATTTTGGAATTTTACATAAATTGGCTAATATGTATAAAGAGAAAGTTCTTTTTGTGTGTGTGAAACGCATTGATTTTGCTGATTGTTAACCTCTTTTTATTTCCGGAAGCACAATAGGTTATTCAATTATAAAGCTTCTTTTCAATACGAGAATTAAAGAACTTTTGTCATAAAATACTGAAATTGTTACTTGCTTTTCAATTTCGGTAATTCTAAACTGTTTTTTCAATTGCTTAATCTTCTGAAATAAATCTTTCCAATTTGTACTTCCTTTAAATCCCTGAGCTTTATTTACATTCCTCTTTCTTTGATGCAATGTTTTCTACATCCATTCCTTAAAGCGATGAGCTGGTAAACTTAGTAGAGAACTTTTTTTCAATATGAAAATGTCAATATCTGTTGAAATATTTTCGAAACATTTAGGAATGTATTTTACTGCTCTAAATTCCGTATGTTTTTTTTCATGAGCTGTTTTAATTCTTTATCCTGTACTATGCCAAGATTTCTTGTAATGATATGTTTATGTTGGTCGTCCACATACGATAGAAATTTTTTTTTCATTACAGTATCAAGTTGCTGAAAAATCTTCCTCATGTTGGTAATGTAACTATTCAGTTTCCTGCGCACATGTTTAGTACTGCGGATAAGAAAGGGAAATAGCAGCCCATATATAAAATTTCAAAGTTCTACGGCTAATCTATTTTGAATTATGTGAGCTACATACGTTCATTATACGTAGAGTCATCACGAAAATATCCCTTTTGAATATATTTCAAATCCATTTTATAATTCATTTTGGAAAAAAAAGAGTCCTTTAATCTTTACATACGTACAAACGCCAAGATAAAAAAAATCTTCCGAACGGATTTCGAAACGGTCGAAATGGATGTTTCTGCTAAAATATGATACCCGAAAGTTTTCGCAGTTACAATATTTTCAAGGAGTTAAAAATATAGATGAATAAATTCTTAGGATCTTATAAGTTTCTATAAGATATTAGTTCCTTATAAGAAAAAAAAAACTAGTGTTGATATTTTTTGCTCTTTGGTGTTCGTTGGCTAATTTTCTAAAACCCATTCGATAAAGACGATAAGTGTTATATTCGTGAAGTTTTAATGCTATGTGAAATACATACTAAAAAGTGCAAAATGTTTTACTTGCAGGGAGCAGCAATTGAATCCTAATGTAGAAATTATTTAATACTTATAAAATTATTTTAATATTTTTTACTTTTATTACGTAACATAAAATAAAAATTTTTGACCTAGTAATATAAAATATCTCTATATATTTTATATTAAAATAAAACAGAGATAATTTGCTAACACTTTTTCTCCCTGCTCTCCTCCCATTTTCTTCTTCTTAATTTTACTTTTAGCTGGAATAGACGGCATTTTCTTACCGTCTAAGTTTAACATTACTTTTAGTAGTCGCTTTCTTACTTTATTCGGGGTAGAACATTACAGACATGTTATGGTTTCCATTAGAGGAGGTCCCTCTTAGGCGTTGCCATTCTCATTTACTAAAATGATCATGACCCTATTCAGAGTTCAGAAGTTTGAAATACTTCTTAGAGAAATTCTAATCTCTCTTGGTAGAGAATGCTGGAGTACTTTATTTTTCACTCTTTAACTTTTAGTTTGTTTACAGTACAGAGGGATTCATAGCGTCCTATTATTTGTTAGAATCGACATCACACTTTAAGTCACAAGAGTTTGCTTATCTTATCTTTTATCTCGTCTTGAGTAGTAAAATTTGTTCAGGTTTATTAATGCTGAGCCTATGTATTTTTGTCTTAAATATTTGTAAAAGGTATATTAAAAATTTAATTGTTTATCATACACGTCTATTTTTCTTTTAAACTGGTCGAATGCGTGGGGAGTTATTTTGTAAGAGAAAAGATAACTTATGAGAAATTACTAGGAAGAAAATAGCTGGATAATATATATTGCTGCGTGCGTACGGGTTCGTAATGGATTGAATGCACAAGTTTTTAAAAAGTTAAAAAAATTTATTCTTTTCACAAGAAATAAAACAAAAATGCTGATATATTTCCTCAGAGATATTCGTACAATGTCACAATATCTCAAACGTTAAACAGAATTCAATTAAAACAGCGAAACTAAATCTCTCTCACAGTGAATTTACTACAATTAATCACAGCACTAAGTAAACAAACAGTTCGCTTAAAACAGCTACAACTACAACTGAGGTGTTTCAATTCGGCTTTTATAAGCTTTTTAATTATTAACTAGAATATTCTGGTAAAACCTCGATTTTTCTCCATACTTGTGGATGGCAACAGTAATTACGAGATATTTATTTATTAAATATTAAACGCACGCGCTCTTTATTTTTATTTTTCCGACGTAGCTTTCTCTTCAAAAATCGTCTGCGTTGCACGGGAAAAATAAAGCAATTTTAATTACAATTCTAAATAAATAGATGAATAAATACGAAATCCGTAATAATATCTTATTTATGCATTTCCCAGGCAGTATATTGGATTGGAGCGCCTACTTCATATTCCGGAGAAGCCATGGTTCTGACTGCCCATCCCTACCATAGAAGGACATGGTGGCCGCCCGTTAGGTACCTCAGTAATAAAATGGCCACCACTTCTGGTCTTATATAAAACCGGTAGTAAAAATTATACTACATTAATAAAATTTAAGTTCTATGTAAATAAAATAAAAATTTGCGTATTACATTTTTAAACTCGAATGTCGATTATGTGCCGTTTTGAAGCTCTTGCTTGAAAAACGCATAAACGCCGTTTTCACTTTTGCAGTAATTATACGAAAATTAGCTCTGGCGTTTAAATTGTATTTTCTACACAACATTTTTTTTATTTTTCATCCAATTAGATATTTCTTCTCAAGAAAAATTTTAATCTAAATACTAATTATATTTATACGTAAAATATAAATATGTAGATAGTAGAATGATTCATACAAATAAATTTTAAATATGCTGTAAATTTATCATTCCTTTATTTCGAATCTTCTATTGCGACTGCATTGAAACTGTGCTTCAAAATTCTGCATTACGAACTATCAAGAGCTAGCTAATTTTCTTAGCTAACTGGTTGTTTAGCCAATTGTTGCTACGTTTATAGCCCGTATTCTATTCTAATTTAATTAAGTTTTAATTTTCTATTCTCTCAAGTTATTAACTTGCATTCTTAATTTGTTATTAGCTCGCGATCTATTATAATTAAAAGTATTTTTTAATTTGTTATAGCTTTAAATTTGTTTTTAGCTGACATTGTATTCTTATTAAAACTAAAAATGTTTAGAATTCTTTTATTTTTAAAAATAAAATTAGATGTAATTTTCTTACCAAAATATGAACTTAATTTTGAATAATATTAAAAAAGAATATTTTTTTTTTCAAAAGAGGGCAGTTCTTCTCTGTTAACGTACCAGCCAAACATAAATGAAAAATGTATAAATAAATGAAGCTTATCAGTTTTCGAAGGGATAAGACTTCTGAATACAGGCAATTTGATCTGGATTAAAATTTCGGCCAAAAACAATAAACAGAGTGTAGGGTTGTTTTCATACTTTTGACTATAGGTAATGCAAATACGAAAGTCCTCACGAATGCACGGAGTTAATTAATCAGTTATACTTCCTATTCTTCGCACAATAAATTGACTAACAAACAAACAAATACAAACACGTTCTCGCATTTATTTTTGTTGTTTGTTTAGTTAATTGATTACTAGATTTTCGTTTGCTTCGTTAACTCATTGCTTAGGTATTTGATGCTAAAGTTTAAGCGTGTGTCAACACAGAAAAACGATGTCTTTACACTTCGATAATGCGCAAAAGAAAGGGAGGTACAGTGGTATATCTTCCGTTCTACTGGGACATTTAATTTGCGTTTTTCTTTGTCTCGAAAGCGCGACTGAAATTGCATATTAGATTTATACATAATATTATTCTAACTAAGGAATTTTGATATAAATTCAAACTTTTTCTGAAATGACGTATCGATTTTTTCCCTTATTTCGATTCTACCCATCGAATTATGCCTAAATATCAAATTTTGTAAAATTTATGAGAAACTTACCGAGAAATTAAAAAATTTATTTGCCTAAAAGACCTCGAAGGTCCTTAAGGCTATTAATTCCCTTTTGATATTTTGCGTGGAAAATTTTAAAAGCCTGAATCACTCTTCAAATAGTTGCCACTAAATATTATCGTCTTGTATTATATATAAAGAAATTAAATAATGAACAATCTGCGTAAATGTATGTATGTTTCTCACACTGTGATAAAACAACAGCCATCAAATTTTGAATAACATACGTCTTTATCCGAATATAGGCATCTGGAAGCCCAAATTTGGAATTTGGAATTCGTCTTCCTATTTCATATTTTGTAAAGCATTTATAAGTTTTTTATTTAGAAAGTCAACTATTTCAAAGCAAGCAATGGCAACAGTGCACGGGAAAAAAACATTTTTATCTCAAGCGAGCGAGTTTGTATTGTGTATCAGAAATTCTGATAATATGCTCTTTTTAAATTATTTTGTGATATTGCTATTGAATTGAATTTTATATTTTAAGTGCGAAGAATATGATATTTAATAGATAAAGGTAAGAAAGCATTTACAAAAGCACCTTTGGGCGTAATATAAAATCAGAAATGTTTCAGATTTTTTTTTCTTTGCTCACTTTTTTAGTTTGCGCGAAGAATAATTTATTTGACCATATTTTTAAATTATAGCAACCTATTTTTCTTTCCCTTTTTTCATTGTGCACGAGCGGAAAAAAAAGCTGCATCCTGCATTCTTACAAATAATTTTAATAATGTGCGTAATGCACCTTATTAAAACTATTCGAAGAAAAAAATATAATATTTGAAAATTATTTGGTTTTATTATCGCTTATAAAAAATATGCCAAGTTTCAAAACGTGCGGATATATATAAATTCCCGTGCGTCTTTGGAAATTTTGAATAAAAACTCTAATTGCTTGCAGGTATACCAAGAAATACATCTATATTAAGGAGATGGTAAAATATTATAGGAAAATATTTTCGAAAAACTCATAACATTACTAATAATTACAAATTTGAAAAATAAATCAGAAAACATTTGATTTGCTGAATTTCTTGATTGAGTCTAATTTCAAGTAGTTTCAGATAAGAATCAAGTAAATTTAATAAAAACAAAAGATTAATAAATGCATACCGAATTCAATTAGCATTGTGGAGATAAAATTTTGAAAGCTAATTTGTTAAAAACTACTCTTTTTTTTACGAAATTCAGCATTTTGCCGTAATTTAAGTTGCAGAATTGAAATATGGAAAAAAAATTATGTATGTTTTTTCATAAAACGTCCGACCTTATACTGGAATACCTGTTTTAGAACAACGTTATATATAAATCTAATATATATTATAAGTCAGTCACGCTTTCGAAACATAAAAAACTTAAGTTAAATTTCGTTAATCGGCGTAGTAGAAGGGGATATACAGAACTATCCCCTTTTGTTGTGCGAGATGTACTACAGCGATAGAACAACATAAATGTCTCTTGTGGTCAAGTAAGTAACCAGGCTATAACAGATGTTTAGGGAAATAAAAAGAGAGGCTTTAGTCTCATAATAAGAATGAGGACTTGAATATGGTAATGTTAATGAAGCCACAAGACAGATTCAAAAGAAGTTTACAAAAATGGCAGAATTCCTATGGATTCGACACATAAAAGGACTGAATGAATAATCAAAGTCTGGAATATCGTAAATAAACTTCCATAGTCTCAATAGCCTTCTCGTGAAACTTGTCTTTCAGGTCATTACAATAGTGTAGACTATAATAGATTTTAAGATTTCTTTCAGTTGAATTGCTCCTGATAAATCAGTAGTGTTCCAAATGTTCAAAAGTATTTTGTTTGGCAGAGTTTGCATATTCTGTGAGATGTCCCGGAAATCACAAAAATGAAATATATAAAAAATAAAGGCTAAAAAATATGAAATAATTTAAGACTATTGAAAAAGGTTTAAGCATTAAGTCCAAAGTATTAATAGACACTCTGATTACGTTATAAATAGTTCCGAATGTAATCTGACTGGCTGAAAATTAGTAGCACATTTAGAAGAGGATGAGGTAGAAATATGACTTATCTTAAACGGTATGACATTACTGAAATCTGGTTTCTTATTTTCTTTTTCCTTTTTCCGCTGACGCTCATAAACCCCAGTATTTTTCAATTATGACATGGACAGGTTTCGCCAATTTTCTATAAAATTATACATACAATATTTGATGGAATGAGTTTCGATTTATTATGAAGAATCAGGAACTAAAATTACTTACCCAATTACATAATACCAGTTATGAAATATGCTAGATGATATGGTACAGAATCAAATAATAAAACTATTTAACAAATTTATCAAGAACAAATATTAAAAATTTTTAAATTTATGATTAAACATCTAAAGACAACGTGATTCAAAAAACTAATCAAGAACCATTATCAGTACTATTGGATAATATGATAAAGATTCAAAAGTTAAAAGTATTTAACAAATTTCTCAAAACGATTTATCAAAAATGCTGGATGATGTAATCAAAAACCAAAAGACTGTTTAAAAGTCATCAAAAACAATTTTCAATAACGCTGGATTATAGCTACGTGCGTAGAGTACGTACTACGTCATTAGGTTATTTTGAAGCAGGTTATGTGAAAAATATGCAATACCTTCGCCGGGACACGAACTCGGACCTTTCGAATACGCGCCGAGTTTGCTACCGTTACACCACGAAGGCATGCTGGAAGGCGAGGGAAAATACCTTAAATACTATGTGGTCTGTTTGGGAATGCATTAAGCATTTCCTCTAGGTCTGTCCCTACTTTAATAGCTTAAGAAACAATAAAAATACTGATTTTGAAAATCCTTTTTTATGCTATAAAGATTTCGCAAAATTGTGTAAATCTGTGATGAAAATTATTAACGGTGAGCGCCGGGCAGTGTGGTGATTTTTGCTTTTTATTGCCATTGTCTATTTTACTAATTTGTTGTTACCATTGTTTGTGTTTGTTATTCGTGGTTTTTTTTTTTTTTTTTTTTTTTTTTTTTTTTTATTGTTGTTGTTTTTGTCTTTGGTGTTTGCTCTTGTCTAAAAGTGTTTGTATTTTTCTTCACTTTTCTGTTTATAATTATTATTAACACATGCTTATTTTCATTCAGATATTTTGTGTTTCAATTTTTCCTTTGTTAAAATGGGCGTGGCCTGTCATGACCATGTGACCAACTTGTTTGGTTAGACCGGTCGGGCTGCACCCACTACTGTAATGCTACCTTATATACTTCCCCTTTTAAAGGTCGACTGAGGATTACAAGACCCAGTCCCCAAATCCTGATAGTGACAAATTGTCCACCACATTTTATTTCGAGTGCCATTTATAGAGTTATTAGGTTTCTTGAAGCAGGAGACGTAAACAATGTGCAACACCATCGCCGGAACTCGAACCTGAGCCTTTCGTATACGCGCCGAATGTACTACCATTACACTACGTAGGCATGCTGCAGTAAGGGTGGAACCTCACGATTACTCCTCAGAGTTATTCAAGTTCAGTTTATTCTCATTTCATAGACGAGAATAAGCATTCGTGAAAATAATTTCAGTTATATAAAATAAACTTAAAAATCATAGCACCTGAGCAGAAAAAATAAATTATTAAACTCTACTATTTAATGAAATAATTATTATCGTAAAGGCTAACTAAATTTATTTTCTAATATTACTAATAAAAGAATAACTAGTGTTCTAAACCGTATACACGGTCGTTAAAACCAATTATTGAATGTAATAATTTTTCATAAAAATGAAATAAATTTATATTTTTAATATTACTAATAAAGAAATATGTAGCGTTCGATGACCACAAACATGGTTAACTTAAGTAGTATAATTCGTATAGAATTTCGCAGGCAATAATAAGCAGCAGTTACAGAATCACAGAAAATTTTGATTGCTACAGTACAATTACGTTATTTTTATTTTTGTAAATGACGCTAGGCTAGAAACACCTTTCATCTATCACCCAATAATAAATCTTTTGTTAATAAATTTCAAGCTAAATATGGCAATTAACAAACATTTACTTGGCGGCTTTACTTGTTATCACACTACTAAAGACTGAAGTTTCATTTTTTCCGAGAAAATTATTCAGAAAATAAATTTGGTGCTTTCGAGAGAAGAGAATTACATTTTGATGACTATTTCATTGATCGTGTTTATCATCGTATAATTAATGGTAAAGTAATGATTTATTTATCTACAAAAAGGTGTTTAGTGCCTGTTTTCGCTCAAAGTTTCGTAAATGATTGAGAAACACTTATTTACCGTGTATATAATTTGGGGCTTAGAATTATTTCTTTCGCCACAGTGTAATTTATATTTAATGCATACAACGGGAGATAATCGGTAAAATTTCATTGTTCATGTCTGAAACAATTAAGTGCTGTATTTTGGTACATATATAATATACATAGATTGTATTCTTTTACAATTTGATATGAAACTTTCGCCAATTACGTTAAACCTTTTAAATTCTGTAATTAGCAGGATTAATAAAGAAATTAAAATAGATGTCTCAAAGGACAATAAACAGCGTTAAAGCGTAAGCAAGTCGAATATATGCACCTTTTTATTCAGTCTTGGAGTTTAAATTAGAGCATTTTATTTTATTATTAAAAACTGAAGGAAAATTTCCATGAAATTTGTCATTCAAGTTTCGTTTTAACTAATATATTCCATCTTTTATTTATTAAATTAAATTATATACTCTTAGACAACAAAAAAAACGCGCCGAAAAGGAGTTATCCGAATGGGATGAAAATCGGTAGAAGTGATGTACATGTACAGAAAAACAAATGATTACAGTTTGAGAAAAATTGGAGGATTTATTGAAGTGATAGAGCTTCGCAAAGTGAAAAAGTCAGTAACGCGTTTATCCACCTCTGGCCTTTATGCAAGCAGTTATTCGGCTTGGCATCGAGTGATAGAGGTTGCGATGTCCTCCTGAGGGATATCGTGCCAAATTCTGTCCAACTTCGGCGTTAGATCGCCAACATTCCGAGCTGGTTGGAGGGCCCTGCCCATAATGCTCCAAAAGTGCTCAATAAGAGAGAGATCCGATGACTTTGCTGGCCAAGGTAATGATCGGCAAGCACTATGGCAAGCACTAGAAACATGTGCAGTGTGGGAGCGGGCATTATCTTGCTGAAATGTAAGCCAAGGGTGGCGTGACATGAAGGGCAACACAACGGGTCTTAGAACTTCGTCTACGAACCGCTGTGCTGTAAGGTTGCGACGGATGACAACCAAAAGTGTCCTACTAGGAAATGAACCCCTGACCACTCACCCCTGACCATCACCCCTGGTTGTCGGCTTGTCTGCCGGAAGACGGTCAGGTTGGTATAACACCGCTGTCCGGGGCGTCTCCAGACTCACCTTCGCTGACCATCGGGGCTCAGTTAAAAGCGGGACTCATCACAGAAGACTATTCCACTCCAGTCAGTGACATTCCAGTGCAAATGAGCCCGACACCACTGCAAACGGGCTTGATGTTGTACAGAGGTCAATGGTAGTCGGCGTAAGGAACGCCATGACCTCAGCCCCCTTTCTGTGAGCAGTCTATGACTGGTCCTTGCGGTCACTGAAGCAGTAGTTGCACCTACAATCGATGATAATGATGCATCTGGAGCTGTGAGTGCCGCTCTGACGATTGCTCTGTCTTCACGTTCTGTGGTTTCTCTAGGCCTACCACTTCCTTCTTGACGCCGTGTGCGGCCATGGTTCACCCATTCCTGCCAACATCGTCTAATAGTGGCATCGCTTCTGCTCAAATGTCGAGCTATTCGCCGATAAGACCAACCGGCTTCTTTGAGCCCAACCAAAGAATATGTATTGTTAAGAAGGAAAACTTCGCAGAAGCAGAAGTGGCTCCCTTCCAACGAAAAGGGAAACAACTGCGCATGCGTGAAATATCTGTCGCCAAAAAGCGCCAAAGCTCGAAGCTGAATGTCGAAGTTGGTTTGGACAGGTTCGACCGTTATGTTTAGCAAGAGTTTAAACAAAGAATAGGTTCTTTGGTTTCAAGTAGCGATATGGACAATGGAAGTTCAACAGCCAGTGAAAGTGAAACTTCACCTAATATTTCATCATTTCCGAGTTTAAATTATCGCGACAAGTCAAAGAACGATTCGTCTTAACCCGTGTTCCTCAATTTAGTATACACGTCGCGGAGGGGGAAAATGTCGGCTAGGTACCAAAGAACCGGCATATCACAGAGGGGAAATTCTCGCCAACAGATTCCATCGCCAAATCCCTTGGCGAATGTTCCCTTTTCTTTGTAGCGGCGTTGCAGACAAAGTGGTTTACATTACGTCTATGGAGCCTTTCCTTCTTTACATAGAGGTTCTTTGGCCCAACTACACGACCTCTCTTAAATTCTGACATTTGCGCATATCGTTCGCGCACGTGTATGCCAGGCATAGTTACTGTCTACCAGAGAACACGGAATTAAATTCGTCAAGAATTTATGACGTGGAATCGTAATTTCTCCTGTTAAATATCCTGCCGGTTGCGCAGGTCAGATGCGCTGTAGCGACAACCGTTCATTCATTGGCAGCCCAAATGTAAAATTTTGCATTTTCCTTCGAAACCTGTATGCAGACCAATTGGTGTCCGATTTGCTTTATATCTTCACGGTGCGTCGTTTTATTTTTGCCTAATAGTGTACATTGACTGTCACGTTAATTGCCTTTCTCAAAAAATAATTTGATATCTTTCTTAAATTTTGCTGGTTTTCATTTAAACGATTACTTAACACTAAAACCGCGGCAGTTTCGGTATACCTAAAACCACGGGCTGGGTCAAATTGACCCCAAATTAATAAAAACCCGTATTGTTATTCTAAACGTACGCTGTAAATATTTGGCAATGACATTTATTAATTTTTAACATTAAATGGCTATAATCAGTGATAAAAAGTAATAAAATATTACAATATGGAATAGTGTATACAGTTAGTAAAATATACAGACAACTTTAACAGAAATATTTAGTTTCTTACTAGTCAAGATTTCCTACACAGTTCGTGCATGTTTTGGACAACTTCATTTTATATATTTTGTACTCCACATATCGGTATTTTACAGTCAGAATAAGTATCTACAGTTTTGTTTCTACACTTGAAAGCTTGACTTCCTTTTTCGTATCTGCGCAGATTCTTCAGATCTTTCTTTTTTGAATGTACGCACTACGTAACTCTTCAATGAGTTGTTGAAGATATTCTCTCCTCGTAAGTTTTTTCGAACTGGCCACCTCCTTGATCCTGCCTTCACAGAATGTTTCCGAGCCATTTGGTCGGCAATGTGACATCAAATTTTATTCAGTTATGAAATGATATTCTTTCTGGAAGCTTTTTTGGGTGATTATTGACGATATCAACTGTGGGATGAAGGGAGCTCAATGATAAGACATTTTTGCTGGTTTTTCCTGATAAACTGTCAAAGTTATATCATCATGCTCCAGTAACAATGTATCGCAGAATGGCATCTTTACTTTTTTCACAAATTCAGGTACTTCTTTCCGATTTAGTTTCATCGTTCCAGTTAGACTAGTATTCTTCATTTTTAACATTTGGGACAGATTTAGTGTAGAAACAAAAAAATTATCTGTAGTGATATTTCTTCCTTTATTTGCGAAAGGTTCTATCAAACGCAAAACGACGTATTCGGAGAGAGATAGGTTTTCAGGGCGTTCCTCATCTTTACCCAAAAAAACCATTGAGCACTTATTACTATCAACATCAGCGGCAAGCCAGAACTTGATACCAAATTTATCTCGTTTACTTTGCATATATTGTGTGAAACGACATCTGGCTTTAGACGGAAACAGCTGTTCATCAATAGTTATCTGTGGTCCTGGTTCATAGCAAGTTATCGAATTTTCAAAAAATTTCTTCCTGACTTCAGAAATCAAAAAGAATTTATCTGTTTGAAGGCGTTCAGATCGTGTAGTTTACTTGTCGAATTGCAAAAATTTCATAAGTTCTCTGAATCTGTCTCTTGCCATAGTATCGCGGAAAAAAGGTGGACCCCAAACAACAGACCACAGACTATCAAGCTCTAGATTATTGGCACCGGACATACCTTGAACATACAAAATTGATAGAAAAGCATCTAGTTCGTCTAAAGTTGTTGACCATTCATTTTTTCCCAGTTGCCGATAAACTTCTTCTTCTATACAATTTTTGATAAGACGAAGCATAGGCTCATCTATATGTAGCCTCCATGAACTAATTGAATAGCCATTTTCAATATTTCGCTTTGCATAACTCTTTTCTTTGAAAATATTATCAGGACTACTGTTTCTTCGTGTTGATTTTGCAAATAGGACTAGAGTCCTGAGTAGGAACTGGGTGCTTACTAAAAGCTATGTTCGTGCGTGTGTAGAAGATACAATAAAGATAAAAAGGGTTCAAATTACCCTTTATTTGCTTATCGATTTTACAAACGTTCCCGAACTTTGGCATGCAAAGACCAACCACTTGTGACCTGAACGTAAAAGAATATACGACTACTAACTAACTAAAATTTAAATAAGAGCTAACTTTTAATATTTTACACAGATGACTAGCACTAAGACTGGTCTTTTAAATAACTAGTCTGTAGTATGCAAACTGCGGAAAACTACATTACGTCTTTAACTTTCAAGAGGATTAAACGTCTGGCCTTAAAGGTGGACAGTAACTGATGGCAAGCTCGCGTGAAGACTCGTCGCAAGAGGGCTCTCTCTCCTTCCTTCTACTCTCTCTTGGCGAAAAGCCACAACTTAAATACTTAAGCGTTAGCAAGTACAATTTGCATAAACATATTCACGCGTTAATTCTGGCAGGAAGTGGAAATTAAGAGATTATAGTAAAGTTTTAAAATAAAATAAACCTTAGTTAAACTTAAGATCCTTACAACACTATGTTCAGCAAATCTTCCACGCATACAACTTCCAATGATGAAGCTTTTCGAACACTTTCTAACATTTGTGAGAAAAGTTTCAGAGTTCATTTCATCTGGATTTGAATCTTATAACTTTTTAGGTTTATTTACACATTGTTCTTTCTTCCCAGAAGTGGTTTTTCTGCTAATACATTGTACAGGGCAATTAGATACGGTATCTTCAACCGAGGGAATATTTTCTTCATCTGGAGGCACATATTTATTATCGTTGGAAACAACTTCCTCATTATCTTTTTCGGATTCATTTTCCGATAATTGTCGCATATATTCGAGGGCATATTTCTTCCATCCATTTTCACCTAAGATCTATTTTACCTCCGCGTGTAAACAAGGTGGCAAAATTGACTGGTACGCTCAAATTATCTCCAAGGCAAAGCGAACAACCAGTTGTGCAGTCATAAAGAACCAGATGGGTGTCCGTTACACTACCACATTGGCTATGGTAGTATTGCACCACATTCCATTCAATAGGCCAAGACAAAAAACATCGGAGAGAAAACATTCCTTGAATACGCTAACCAGAGGCATTTTTCCCATACGGAATGATAACGGGAGGGAAGGGGGTCTGCAACACTGGTTACTACTACTACAATAAAATTCTCAGCTGCATTTCTGTTATCAGTAACAATCTACTGATCTTGAAGTATTGCTCTGCTTACATTTGGGACATGGAAAGAGGACTGAAAAAGCTTTTCCCATTCCAGGTAATTGCAAATTTAGTATTTGGGATTATAATGGAGTCAAAATGACCCATTCCACGGTTTTAGGTATAAGTATTAAAAGTAAAAAAGTATTAAGTATTTAACGTATCATACTTTCACAGATTATTATTTGTATAAAAATAGGGAAATTCAAGATTTTTTTCAATTCCGTTAGTAACGTTTTCAGAAAAGGGAAACAAAATTACTTTTTTGTCCAAATGAACCCATCCAGGTTTCCAGAGTTAAAATTACAAAAAATTAAAACCTACAAATGATAACTGTAAAAATAAAGATCAGTTTTTTTTCATTTGCTAGCATTTATAAAAATTAGTACTCTCTCTATATACGTATATCTCTAGAAGAGGTATAAGTATTTTCTCATTTAACATAATTTTAAACCCCAGATATTAAATACCGATGTTAGAAATGTCAGGCATGTACTCTAACTTCTTGTTTAAATGTTCAAAACTGAAATCCTTTTCTAATGCATGGAAGTGTTTTATATTATCTTTCAGGTAATTCAAATCAATTAAAGTCAATAAATCAATAAGGATAATCATAAGCAAAATTAATTTCTAAACTTATTTTGTGTTTGTGAACTAAGCAGGAAGACGTACTGTTGCAGTTTTCATAGTAAAAATCAAATCTTAACATATCTCTATACGTACAATCAGTAATACCTTTCCTATTAATGATAAGCTGAAAGATATATTTTGTAACCAAGCGCTTGTTTCTTCTATATCTATATATTAGAACTATATATTACTACTAAAACTATATATTAGAAATCTTATGTGCTTAGGAGTTGCCAATGATGAAATTTTACTGCCATTTTAGTAACTTAATTGTGTAGTCTTTAGCTACTGAACTACGTTTTAATTTAAATTTGAGTGTCATTTTAGTAATTTAATTGTGTAGTATTTGACTACTAGCGCACGTTTTAACTTAAACTTGACTGTTATTTTAATTACGTCGCGATAAATGGTGGTTGATTCTGTTAGTGCATTTCAAGGTCTCTTCTTCAGTTACTTCAGACACAGCGATGATTCTCTGTAGGTCTGGTTATAATTTAGATCATTTTTATGCTCCGAAAGCAAAGCAGAGTCCATAATCTCGTTAAACTACACTGATAGCCACCCAAATTGCAGAACCAACAAAGACAAGAGATATCACAACAAAATTTATTTAGTAGGTAACATGTTGACCAAGTATCAAATGATCAAATTTATAGACTTCTGTGAAGTGTGGTTCCTTCCAGAATCAGTAGCCAAAGTAGCCGTCATTGTTGGAGATCACCGCTTCCACACGCCTCGGCATTGATTCAAAGAGACTTTAATGTGCTCTTGGGGTACAGTAGATAAAGCAGCTTCCACACGTTACGAAAGTTGATCTGGTGTGGCAGCTTGGGATGTGATCTGGGTCAATCGTTCAGCAACCATGGACTATACGTTTTCTATTGGCGAAAGATCCAGAGAGAGAGCAATTCAATCTGCTGATTGACGAAGAACCCTTGGACAATGCGTGCCACGGGTGGTCGCGCATTATCCTGTTGAAATAGGGCTGTGGGCAAGCCCTCAAGGTAAGGAAGGACAACTGGCTCCAACACCTCGGAGATGTAGCGCTGGCTGTTTAAAGTACCGGCAATGCGTACTAGAGGAGTGCGAGAGTGATATCCAATACCACCCCATACCATAATACCCGGTGCAGGACCAGTGTGGCGGTGCAAAATGCAGCTGTTCAGCATCTCTCTCTCTCTTTACGGTGTCTCGAGACTCGAATCCGACCATCGTGGTGTTGCAGACAGAAGCCTGACTCGTCAGTAAAGACAATTTCATTCCATTCTGCCGTCCATATCCTTCTTTCATCGCACCATTGGTGGCGGAGACGTCTGTGGTTCTGCGTCAAGGATAGAAGAAGCAATGGACATCTTGCGAACAGATCACTCCGCTGTAAACGGTGTCGAATGGTACTCGTACAGACTGGAAGATGCGTTACAGACTGAATGTGCTGTGTTATGGTTCGTGATGTGACTGAGCGATCCGTCACTGCCATGCTAACAGTGTTCGTGTAATCACGTGAAGTAGTGCCCTGAGGTGGATGCGATCGAACAGCGTCGGTCCGTCGTACCCTCCTGCATCCGAAGGTCACATATCCGCATTACAGTTGTTTGGTTTCGTCCAACTCGACTACCGATTTCCCTGAAAGATAAACCACACTCTCGGTAGGTCACTATCCTTCCTCTGTCGAACTCGGATACTTGATCAAACGATGATCGCTGTTTACTAAGAGGCATAACCACAAGAAAAATACAATTACCGAACTTGAAATCATCGAAAACTCTAAGCCTTAAATAGCGCTTTGAAGTGGCGCCACAGGCGCGCGTGATGTGCGTCTGCGCTGAAATTCTAATCATTTGCATATCTCACCTCCGCTAATGCATGTTGTAAAATTCATGTTATTTGAATTCTTCCTTCAGGGTGTTGCGTTTACGGTGGCCAGCAGTGTACATATAGATTTTTTCTGAAATTACAGGTCGATTGGTTTTCCTTATTTCGATTCTACGACTCAGATTATACGAAACTGCCAAGTTTGTAAAAATCGTGTTGTTCCGTGATTAGTTTTTAAAAAATTAGCTTTCAAAATCTTACTTCCTCAATGGTAATTGAATTTGGCATATATTTATTATTATCACATTTTTTATTAAACCTACTCAATTCTCTCTTTAACAGTTCGAAATTTAGGTTCAATCCAAATAAAATTCTCAGATATTTGATTTATTTTTTAATTTTGTATTTTTTAATGATTTTTATAAGTTTTTCGAAAATATTTTTTAAACTTTTCCTTATAAAATTGTTACCATCATTTTAAACTAGATATCTTTCCAGGCATACATGCTAAAAACTGGAGTTTTCTACTCGAAATTTCTCAAAGTATACTGAATTTATATACTGGCTTGTTCTGAAATTTGGCATATTTGTTATAAGTGATAATAACGCCGAATGTGGTTAAAGCACTTTGTTAAAATTATTCGAAAGAATGAACTATGCATCTTTTTTTCCCCTTGTGCCCTATGAAAGGGAAAGAAAAATAGGTTACCAAAAATTAGGAATTTCGCCAAGTGGCTTATTCTTAGCTCAAAACGAAACAAACTGCGCCAAAATAAATTTTTAAATTTCTTGGTAAGTTTCCCACCAAATTTTTCAAAATTATACATTTAGCCGTAGTTTGAACATAGAGTCAAAATATAAAAAAATGGTATTCATTTCAGACAAAGTCTGATTTTGCTTCAGAATACCTATGTTAGAAGAAAAGTGTACAGAAATGTAATATACATTCTACGTCGCGTTTTTCAGACATGTAAAATTCAAATGAAATTTTTTCAATCAGTCAGTATAACGGGAGATATATAACTGCCCTTTTCTATTTTGTGTGAAGACTGTACAATTTTTAAATGATGGTTTCAGTAGCAACTGTAGACAATAAGCTTTAAATACTTTTTTATTTTTATTTATAATTATTATCATGCTTAATAGGTTTTCATTTACATCTAGTACCTTTGTATTAAATTAGTTCAGTTAAGTAAATAGATTCTCTTTATTTAATGCTGTAATTGAATTAACTTACCAGACGTAATCACTTTATAATGACGCCCACTACGTATGAAACATTCCTGTTGACGGCGACTTTGTCTGAGAAAGTTAAAGTAACCTGAAAATAGATTCGAAGGCTCTGTTTAAGACGGCAGGGATATTTGATGAGATTATATATTTTAAAATTCTCACAGGGATATCTGCGTTCTTTATTTTTAGCCAGAAAATATGCATGATTTGTATGTGTAGGTGGGAAGAAAAACTTCGCCAGAGTGATTTTTATGCCGTGGGTAGGAAATGTTTAAGTGTTTATATAGGAAGGCTATTTGTGCCAATAAAAGGTTTTGAAGAAAGAAAGTAAAACATTACGAAAAAGGATTTGAAATAATACACCTATTGAGAAAAACAAATTTTTCTAAAGGACTACGTTTTTTCAATACATGCATTTATGATGTTTTTTTTTTAGCATTTATGGATTCATAAATATGCAAGATAAGTTTTCTTTCCATCAAATAGTTTTTATTTATTAAGTAGAATAACTCTAGTAATCTCAACTTAAGGAACTCTACAAATTAGCTACAACTTCATAAAATCGACAGTTCTTAAACGGGAATGGCACTTAAAAAGTGCAGTTTGCACTGATATTAAGATGCTAAAGAATTCCAATTTTTGTTTTCTTTACAATCATACTTCAATAAAGTTTCGTATAAATCAAATACAACTAACATTGCGCTACTAAAATAACGAAATCGTTCGATTTAATTGCATTGTCAAATGTGTAAGTTTCAACAGTTTCAATCTTAATAAAAGCAAGAGAAATGATTATTTTTACCTCACAGGAGCGTTAGTGCAGAAGGGCAATTAGTCTCAGAATGGGATTTTGTGTTTAATCACAATAAAAGTCTGGATCACTTTTAAAATTGTTGCCACCAAATACTATCGCCCTATGCTTATTTAAAAAATTAAATAATGAAGAATTTGCATGAACGTATGCATGTTTTCAGAATTGTGAAAAGCCAACAGTACCTAGAGCTATCACATTTTGAATGACCTAGTCCTCCATTCAAATATGGACACCTGAATGCCCGAATTTGGAATTTGTTCTCTTGTGTATTTCATATTTTGTAAAACTTTAACGAATTTTCGATTAAGAAACCCAATTATTTCAAAACGAGCAGTGGTAACACTGTACCGAGAAAAATATCTTTTCTCCAGCGCGCCAGATTGTCTATTGGAAATTCTAAAGATAAGCTGTTTTTAAATATTTTTAGCCCAAAGGAACATTAGCCCAAATGCTCCCGAAAGGTATGTGTATGTACATAAAACGCCCCTTAGGGTGTAATATAAAATCTGAGAGCTCTCAGATTTTTTTTATAATCTATTCTTTAATTTTTCTCTTTTCGTTGGGAATTAAATCATTTTCTTCCTATTTTATTCTGTTAAGGAATTATATCTACTAATACCAACATGGGAAAAGATGAATAAGACATATTTTAGGACACTTTGGCAGAATCGAAAACGATAGAAATTCGAATTATTTTACTTAGCAGATGCTAATATGTTCTACTCTAAGATTTAACGTTATGACGATTAAGTCGAAAAGAAATTACAGCGCACTGCCTCTCTACAAACTGTGTCACCAATTTTGTGTATGGTGATAATATTTATGCTCTCTTTCTTTATTAACTTGAATTTTTCTTATCGTATCTTGGGAAATGTTATCAGTTCAGTGAAAATATGGCTTTCTTCATTCGAAATTTTCACCTTAAAGCAGTGAAACTACACTGCTCTTCAAAAGTTAAGTAACAGCATGTTTTTGTATCTAATTTGAAAATGAAGCAACACAGAAACAAGAAATTTACGGGACGTAATCACTAAACAGTTCTTTAATGAATGCGACATAGAATGTTTCAACGCACCCACGAATTACAACAAAAAATTGCACTCTTTGCAGAGAAATCCATTCTTGGGAAAACAGCATATCACATTTTTTTGAGGAAACATGGGGTGGTAACATTACAAAAAGGGTTTCTGATAAGGAATGTGTTCACCCCTAGCTGCAATACATTGGCGGCAGTGACGTTTCATGCTGTCAATTAAGTTGACGGTTAGTAAAATGTGAAGCAACGATTAAGTAATTCTCGTTCAAGCTCATCTAACGACCTCGGAGGAGAACATAAAGCAGCAACACCTGTCTCTCAAAGTAGTCCCAAAGATGCTCTACCAGTTTCAGGTCTAAGGATTGAGCTGCCCATTCCATCCGCTCCATACCGTGACCTTCAAGATATTCTTCAACAACCCGAGCTCTGTACTGTCGCGCATTGCTGTCCATCAGAAGAAATCCAGGAGCGATAGCAACGCCATACGGGTGGATATATTGATCAAAATTCTCGTCTCAATATCTCACACCGGCCCAAGTTCTTTCATGGAACACATGCAGATCAGTGTGATCACTGAGAGACATCCCATCCCAAACAATTATCCCATCACCTCTGTAACTGGTTTTCCATAATATGGGACTGATTATATTGGGTGCGTTTTTCCCTTCAGAGCTGATGACCTGAATCATTCTTCAGTGTTAACCTAGACCCGTCTATGAAGAGACCAGATGCCCATTGTTGACTGGTCCAGCAGATGTTTTCTTTTGAACAACATAAACGGACAACTCTGTGTCCTTTGTTCGAGGGGACACAAACAACTGATTGTCATGTACACAAACCTGCATTGTGCAGGCGTCTGCGCATTGTCACAGCTGAGATTCTTGTTTCTGTTGCCACTAAATGATCTGTCATGAACTGAGACACAGTAATGTTGCTCCTCCTTCGGGCCGAAAGAGCTAAATAACGGTCTCCCATAGGTCTTATAACTCTAGGTCTGTCTGGAACATGTCTTCTAGACACAGAATCCTCGAATTCAAAGCGATTTCATAATCGTTGGACCACACTACGAGAGACATTGGGACGTCT
Source organism: Stegodyphus mimosarum (assembly GCA_000611955.2). Lineage (NCBI taxonomy): Eukaryota > Metazoa > Arthropoda > Arachnida > Araneae > Eresidae > Stegodyphus > Stegodyphus mimosarum. The sequence continues at coordinate 123,856 of KK118476.1, forward strand.
AGCAGCATCAGCTTGTGACATTCACATTTCCATCCATCCGATCGCCCTCCATCTCAACGAATCGGGCAAACGACTTCTTCTGGACATTGATAGGATTTCCTGTATATCGTCCACGAAACTGCAATAACAACTGAAGAACAACACTCATGAACAAGAATTACAATTTTTGCAGTTTCTCTCTAACTCCTATACAAGCATTCATTTCTATATAATAATAGTTGTAGCTGTTGTTTTCGTATATATTTTTTAAATTTCTTTACTGTCATGCATATAAACTCTGAATTTAAACGTTACTGATATTTTGGCAATGGCCAACTTTGAAAGACATGTTGTTTCTTAACTTTTGGAGGACAGTGTATTTAGAACAGTCAAATTTGTAAGAAAATAGAACATCGAAATATGCATTGAAATTACTTTAATTTTATGGAATACTATTGGGAACCAACGCAATAATTCGTAAATCCGAGCATTTCGTTTATTGAATTTCCTAAAAATACTAGTCCTCCGTGATAAGTAAATAAAAAAGAGATTTGCAAACAACCATTATTGCGATACTAGTGGGTAAGCCCTCTAAATAAGCGGGCTGCGGCCAAAACAAAATTTTTAAATTCTTCGTATACCTGAAAAGAAAATTCATGAAAACATTTCAGTATAGATAAATTGGGTTCATTGTTACCAAGCAGCAACCAATTCGTAAATAATTTTTTGTTGCCAAACCAGGAAAATAAGCTTTGGACACCTCTGGTTAATCCGCTGGAAAGCCCGTGGGCTGTATCATACCCCAAGTCTACAAAAAAGTGGAATATTCCTAACTTGTGAAACTGATATTCTGTACTATATTCAGTAGCTGAGTTTCTGGTAGTGAGTGACTTTCAGAACCATTTTTCCGGCGCCTGCCGTTGAAAAGATTTGTCGGTATTTTATTGCATGTGGGGTGTGACACACCCCACGTGCCTGTTCACGTAAGTGTTTTTCAAACTGAATATTTATTTAAGAAATTTGTTTCTAGAGTGTAACAGTAAATATTCTACTCAATCGTACTACAAGATATTTTAAAGTATTTGAAATTAAATTTTAAAAGATTTCTAAGCGCATTATGGCAAAAAGAATGACTCCTTATGAATTTTAAATGCAGTGGCTGTGATACTGATTAGAAATATTTGAAAGTGAAGAAGATTACATTTCGGAAACTGAAGATGAAAATTGGAATATTTTCTACACTGCTTGGTTTCGAAAAAGATAAAGCATTAATTTCTTATGTTCCTAAAAGAAGGAAAAACTGTTTTTATGCTTTTAACAGTACGTAACGACGATGATATAGATGACACTACTGCAGAAAAGAACACGCCAGAAATTATGTATTTTTATAATACGACTAAGGAAGCAGTGGATAATGTGGAAGAAATGGCAGCAAGTTATCCACTTGCCAGAATAACAAGGAAGTGGCCAATTGTGTAACTTTCCTTTCTGCACTGAATATTGCTGCAATAAAGGCTGGAATTATATTACTTTCAACTGCTAATTCACCAACCAGATACAGAAGCATATGTCTATTTTTGAGGAACTTAGCATTACAATTAATAAAAACAATATATTAAACAACGATCAGAGATTGATACTTTTCCGAGAAACTTACGTACTGCATGCAAAAGAAGAGCAGAAGTTTTGAGGATAAACTCAAAAGAATATACGAAATTCGAAGCAACTAAGTATAAAAGTTGTGAGAAATGCCAAGGATACACTCACGTTTGTGAAAATTGCAACACCAAGAAGGAATCGTCATAATTGAATGCAATTTAATACACAGTTGAGTGGTAGTGGTACAAATAAATGATTAAATGTTCAAAGCAAACAAACAAGAACAAGAGATCAGAATCCGTATTTTGTGTGGCCACCACGCGCCGCAATAAGTGCTTCTACACGACGTGGCATGGAGTCAAACAAAGTTTGAATGTCTGACTGAGGAAGAGCATTCCATATCGTTTGTACGCGTACCCAAAGTTCGTCTGCAGACGCAACAGGACGAGGATCACGAGCAAGACGCCGACCAATGACATCCCACACATGTTCAATTGGCGACATATCCGGGGAACACGCAGGCCAAGGAAGAAGCTGTACCTGCTGCGCTGCAAAGAAGGATTTAACAATCCGAGCAGTATGAGGGCGGGCATTGTCCTGTTGAAATACAGCGCCTGGCAAGCTTTGAAGGAAGGGAACAGCTTCGGGCTGTAGAACTTCACGGATATACCGGTTGCTGTTCAGATTGCCCACAATTCGTAGCAATTGAGATCGTCTATGATATGCTATGGCGCCCCAGACCATAACTCCGGGTGTTCGTCCACTGTGGCGTTCGATAATGCACTCCGGAAGGTGGCGTTCACCGGCATAGCGTCTGACACGAATGCGGCCATCATGGTACCACAAATTAAAGCGGGATTCGTCAGAAAACACGACATGCTGCCAATCAGCACGCCAGTCTCTATGCTGATTGGCCCATTGTAGCCGCAGGCGGCGATGGTCGTGCGTTAGGGGGATCCTGTATAAAGGAGTCCGTGCGCGCAGTCCACACTGCAGCAGACGTCTACGAATTGATGAAGCACACAATGAAACACCTGTAGCTATTGACCACAGTGCTGCCAATTGTCTAGAGGAAGCTGTACGGTCCGTCCGCGCCATGCGGACCAGGTGTCTATCATCGCGAGCTGACGTCACATTTCGGGGTCCACTCCCGGATTTCCGAGTTGTCCGACACTCGTCCGTCCACTGCTTCCAAACGCGCATCACTGTGCTGCTGTTACGCTGCACACGAGAGGCTACTGCACGATACGACAATCCAGCTTCACGAAGGCCGATGATTCTCCCTCGTTCAAACTCTGTAAGTTGTTCAAATCTCGCTCTCTTTCGTCGACGAGGCATAAGTACAGATTGAGTTAACGTTTACCACTAGCAGATAACCACCGATAACCATACACGCCTCGCTACAGCCGTCTATTTATTCGGATCCATCAGCCGTTCAGAGGGCGCTGCTCAGCATACGCATGCGCTACGGATTTGCAATTCTAATCATTTGCATATCATGCGCTACTTTGCATTTCCTGAAAATTTCAGCTCACTCGCGTAAGTCCTTCATGGTGTTGCAATTTTCACAAACGTGAGTGTATATTTAAAATGTGAAAACCTTCTGTGCTTCTTCACACGTGAATGAATTTTTTTCAAAGTGTAAACAAATAAAATAAGTTGCTTTGTGTATTAGAGACGCAATAAAACTTAGAGGTATGATGTTTATTTTGGTATTATTTTCATTTATCTTTACTTTAACTCTCTATAAGCATATTTTGGAAATTAAATTTTTGTAACCCAAGTCTTATTCGCGTATTATAAAACCTTTAAATACAAATAAAACTGTCTTTACCTTGTTTTAAATATTGGTGTATGTGATACCCCTTGCACTCCCTGTAGTAACGTTTCTTGATGCTCCTTCCGCCGGGTTAATCCGTACAACGTCATGATTTAAATTTAATGTAATATAACAACTTTTCTTCAATATCAATAAAAGAATTATCATCGCAACGACATAGTGTGTCGGTTATCTTAACCTGATACAAAAATGTTGCCAACAGCAGCTATTTATTTAAAATGCTGACACTAGCGAAACGTTTTCAACGTGCAATGATGTCACATGGAATCGCCTGCTTTCTTCAATGTCAGAATATAACCTTAATTTTTATCTTCAGTGGGCGAGATTGTTGCCACTCCGAAGAAGTGCGAAAATTAGAGTTTTCAGAGTTTTTTATTAATATGTCCTGATTAAAGTCGTACGAAGATGAGAATGGCCGAAATGTCTTCGCACGAATTTTTAGAATCCTGAGCATATCTCCCGAAATTCAATTTTCTGCCGTTGTAGATAATGTCACAAATAAACAAACACGCAGAGACATTAATAGCATAGAATTTGTGCTATTATATACAGCCAGCATAGTTTTATTTTCACATATTAATCAAAGTTGAAACAAACAATTATTGTAAATGCATAATTTTTAAGAAACTGCTATTTCAAAACAATAACTATAAATGCATAAATCAATTAGTGTTAATAATTTATAATTGTTTAAAAACTCCCATTTTAATATTACATAAAAAGTGTTTTTCCTGAAATGAGTAAAATGTTCGACATGTTTGAAACAGCTTACTTTAATCGATGGTTTTCAGCTATTTATGTTCCTAGGGTAAATTCCTCCATAATTAAGATGATTGCGTACCTGAAAAGTTTGGATAAATATGTAATATGAATCTTCAAATGGCAGCTCAAGGGAAGAATGGTGTTTATTTTCTACTTTGCTCTGAAAAATATTTTCCTCAACCTTTTCATGTGATAGTTGATGTTAACTTGATGCATATTAATGAGTGCCTTCTATGCTAAAGAATGATTTTTGATCTTAATTTGCCTTTTCATTAGGCTTTCACCAATATATTTTCTTATTTCCCCTTTCAGCTTTGATTATGCAGAGAATTTGTGAATTTTTCAAACCAATGTTTTCAAAAGACACAATTCTTGAAGAGTACGAAGTTTGTCTGCGACTTGTTACTGATTAAACCTAAATAAAATATGCATGTTACTTAAAACAAATTTTTCAGCTCAAGAATGCATAATTTTACGTGCGTAAGGGTTTTTTATGAATTGGATGCACATAGAACTAATGAAAGCTTCCCGAAATTTAGTTTTACGAAAACACTTACTAGTTCTGGAACTTTTTATACAAAAGTACTCGTACAACTCTTCTCAGTATGATAGAACAGTATGAATAATTATCACTTCGAACTACTAATATCGTTGAACACTTGGTAATGCTAGGAGCCTCAAAAGCGTTAACTCGCTCAGTAACCTCTAAATGTTCTTAGAACACTCTTGCTTTTTCGGCATTGACCACTCCTAAGGACGGAAGTGATGGCTATTTTACTGTGGAGGCACCTTATAGGGAGCCGCCGTCGTTACCTCCTATGAAGGAAAAGACAATTCACATCCATGCCTTCTCCAGGATTCGAACCCGGGCCCTTCGGTATCGCAGTCGGCTCCCCTAAGCATTATACTGTCTGGGCGGTGTAAATTCAATGCTCTGAAATGTTCAATACACTGAACTCTCAATAGTATGAGCTAATCCCTCTGGTAAAACTAAAAAATTGATGCTCCTTCCTGTTTTGGATAGTTTTCTCTCTGCCTCTGAGAAATTTCCAGCACCTTCCATTTCTCAAAATGGCTAGAAGTTGTATGTAGTTACATAGAGTCGGATTCAGTTACAATTGCATAGGGGATTATCAGAAGTCTTCAAATTGTCGCCAAGTTTGGCAACAGAGATGTGTTTCCAGAACTGTCACGAACTTAGCGCTATCTCCCAGTTTAGAGTCACTTATCTTAATGCTAAATGGATTTATGTTTCCTTATTTTTCCAGCAAGAGGCCTTTTCATGTTACATTATAGAAAAGATATTACAATTTGCAAATAATTTACTAAAATTACTTACATATATGCAAAATTCGTAACAGAAATACATACCGTGAAACGAGTGTTATTAATTATGTTATAACGGAGATGTTAATAACATTTGCTATCAAAGAAATGTATGTTATGATACATCAAAGAAAAAGAGTCAAAAATTTAAAAGTCAAGTTTGGTGTTACTGGGTGGACTATAACAACCATAAATTTTTGTGTTTTTCCCATTTCCGCACATCCAGGTTTACTAGTTCATCTCCGCTGTAAGAGGACAGATCACTAACTTCATGAAAATCAGAAGTCAGGCTATTCTTTACAGCAACCAAAATACCACTAGCGATTCTTCTCGATTTGGGAAGAATTCTAAGATAATAAGGTCCAAGGAACAGAAAAAGGTACGAATATTCTCCAAAAGTAGGATATTGTTCGGAGAACAGCCTTCACGCCAAAAAGGGAGAAACAGCTTATTGTGGTATGGCAGGCAATAGTTATCATTCGATGACGTACTTCTTCTAGGCAGACAGCCGTAATACTTTTCCCTTGCTAAGGGATAGTCTGTAGTATTACTTATTATCTGTATTATTTATTTTTAGTTACTTATTATCTGTAGTATTTATTTTTAGTATTTATTATTGTAGTATAGTAATTAAAGGGAGAAACGGCTTATTGTGGTATGGCAGGCAATGGTTGTCATTCGATGACGTACTTCCTCTAGGTAGACAGCCGTAATACTTTTCGCTTGCTAAGGGATTATCTGTAGTATTACTTATTGTCAGTAGTATTTATTATTAGTATTTATTACTGTAGTATATTAATTAGTATTTATTACTGTAGTATACTAATTAGTATTTATTACTGTAATATTTATTATTGTAGTATTTATTCTGTAATATTTATTATTGTAGTATTTATTCTGTAGTATTTACTTCCGTTGGCATGATGAAATATCGCCCATACCCTTAAAGAAGCCAAGTTGGCCAACCAAGGCCAGTACTTTTGGGCGGAATAGTAGGAATGCTTTCCCAAAAGTATTCCAGAGACCCATCTCTTCACTCTACTAAACTTGAAATTAATAGGATTTATAAAGAGTCTTTCGTAATACTGCTGTTAGTGCTTCTAAAATTAAATCATGGAAGGTGTTATTGAAAGCTGACTGTGTCTAGGACTCGTGCTACTGCTGTGGCTGAGTTTAGACTATTGGCTGGACATGACAGCCTTGGCGCTCATTTGTTTCGTTTTAATCTGACTTCCCTTCTCCCACTGATCATCATCAGTTTATGTACTTTGGGAGATTCTGGCTGCTGTTCATCTGGACGTGTGCTCTGCACTTAAGAGTTTGGACTGTATTGTAAAGAAGGATTGGAGAACTCGTTGCCTAATGACCTGATGGTCAATGGACAGGCATTTGATGAATTAAAATATATTAAAGAAAAGTATTATTAAGACTTGCATATATATTTTAAATGACTTACAGCGTTACAGTGATGATGAAGCATGCACTATATCAGTATAATTAGGAGGATAAATGGAAGATATATTTCTGTGCGAAGTATTAAATTTTATGCTACATAAAAGAAAGATATTACGTTAATTCTACTGGTACTTTGTCAGTCACTGCTGACGATCAATGGGAGAAGGGAATAAAGAATGGGTGACAATGAAGAGAGCATTATAATGCAATGGGTCACGACGTAAACAAATAGACATAGTGGATTAAAATTTCTAGCACAAAAGCTAGGAAAACACTATTACTAATCACGCAGTTTGAAATATACATATCCTATCAGCTTCAGAATAGAGAAGATAATCAATTATTGATATGTAAAGTATTTATTTATTTTAATTAACCAGCTATTTTATGCTATGCAGCTATATTTTCATTTCTACCTTTCTGTTTCTCTGGCAGAATGTAAATTTTAGCTGGCGCGTTTGTAAACGAGGTAGAAAGAGATAATATTTAAAGGGAAGTTTCAAATTGTTTAGTCAAAGCCTAATCCACCTATTAAAGGGTACGTTACCTGTTGAAATTCTACGATAGCAGTCTGTCTTCTGTGTCTTCGGTTAGTTTTAGTTCATTTGCCTGGTAACTTATATTTGAGTCGAATAAAAGGACAATTCACATTCTTCCCTGTCTCTGCGGTACTTGGAAGACATAGTGATAATTTATTTATTGTCTTAAACTTTTCGTACATTGTATGTTAGCAAAGAGAAAGTCACAGAGCATACGTCACAAGCATGAAACGTCACAGAGCATTGAAGTTATTCAGAAAACCATTTTAAGAGACTTCACCAATATTCTGAAAGATGAATACTATGAAGGAATCAAGCAGATTTATGAACGTATCAAGTGTTATGTAGACTAACGATGATCGTATATAATCATTTCCAATGACTGGCACTAGCCGTTATATTTGTTGTCCACTACTAATACCCGAACGCGGTGGTCACTTTATCATGGAGACAACTAATAGGTGGGTCACTATTGCCTCCTGTGAAGAGACAGACAATTAACATCCATACCGTCTCCGAGATTGGAACCCGGTTTTCTTCCATACGTCAGTCAGTGTCACTAAGCACTTTGTTGTCTCGACGGTCGGTGATCGTACGCTGAAAACTAAATTTAAGAATGATGTTTTCTTTAATTTTCGATCTTCTTCGAATTTCCTCAATTTTTGCAGACTAACTCTGCACATAGAACTGACTGTTCACAACAACCGCTCGAATAATTCTTGGTAAATAAAACACAAAATTTTCTTTGAGAATGATAGTTAATTAATGTTTCTTTGCATGGATAGAATTCCTTGCATAGATAGAGATTGTCTTTGCAATGATAGAATTGTTGAACTATGAACATCCTTGAGCTTCATCTCTCCTTAAAGTTTCCAAAAATTGTGCTTTAATTTAATCGTATTTGCTTGAAGCTTCCCAGTCTCATCCATATGATGCAATCTTGCTCGTAAGATTTTTGTTTAGATTTCAATCCATTTCTTCCCTATGTAATTAGAAGCCTGCCAGTAGATTTAATTGTTTCACTATTCTTTTTAAAGACAGCTTTGAAGTCCTTCTTAACCCAAAGAAGAAATTTGCCCAGAACGGCTATTAATTTCCTTTTCGCACTTTGCGTCGTCCCGTATAAAACGACGTTTCACTTTTCAAATTGCAGCCACTAAATATTAAAGCTCTGCATTATATTTAAAGAAAGTAAATAATGAAGAATCTGCATGAATTTATGTGTATTTCTCGCACTGTAAAAAACCAATCGTACCTAGGAACATCAAATTTTGAATAACGTAGTCCTCTACTCGAATATGGGCATCTGGAGGCCCAAATTTGGAATTTGTTTTATTATCTATTTCCGAAAACTTTAACGAATCTTTGATTAAAAAACTGAACGATTTCAAAGCTAGTAATGGCAACATTGCACGAAAAAAAACGTTCTTTCTTCCAGCGCGCGAGACTGTGTGTCGGAAATTCTAAGGATACGCTCTTTTCAATATTTTGCGATATTACTGTTGAATCGAATTTTATGATTTAAATGAGAAGAACATTTTTATAAATAACGATAGCACGCAAAAATAATTTAAAATAAACGACCGATTTTGCGTAATATAAAATCGGAAAGCTTTCAGATTTTTTACTTTTTTATATTCTATTATTTTTTTGTTTATTTCATTTTTCTATTAAAATCCCACCAGCAGTCTAAAGTCGCTAAACACTGGTTGTTCGTCCAGAGCTTGAATCCGAGCAAACACGCAGACTAAATGGGCGTTTTCATGGTTTCTCCTATGTGTAACGTGTATACGGGATATTTTTTCTTGGAAAGTCCTCTACAAAAGCATCCCTCCTGTTAGGCAGGTAGTCCTCGTGCGCTTTGTGACAATTAAGGGAAATAAACAAACGAATTTGCTATTTAAAATCTGTTTGGAAAAATGGCACAGAATGTTTTCTTCCATTACAGAAAATGCATCCTTGATAGAGTTTCCGACATTTTATTGTGATGTCATCATCAGTTTGAGCTTTAATATTCTGTATATTTTAAGTTTTAAAATGGTTGGTTTATTTCCGTTTATATATTTTGTTCTCACTCATATAGCTGAAATGTATTTATTAATTGCAAATTGTAAAGTAAACGAACGCATCTGAAACTTACATAGTAAAATAGCAATATAGAAAAAACAACCAAAAGTTATCCTCCTTTGAAAGATATTTAATGGAAGATACCAATGGAGTAATTTTTGGGGAAAGGCGGGTCATTATAAAACTACGACAACTCATTAAAAATAGTCTTGAAAAAAACAAAAATTAATTTTCTCATCTATTAAAACGGTACATCCCAGTTTTTAATTTTTTCTTTGCTTCAGCAAAGTTTGTTCTTCTCTAGAAACGGGAAACAAATTCCACACGAAAGAACAATCTATTGCTTCCATGAAGAACTGGGGTAAAATCCATGAAATGAAAGCAGTTGGATAAAATTGTCCTGGAAAACCATTACTATAAAAGTCAAGGACTATTAAAAGCCAAGAACATGCCGAAGAACTGAACTAAATTTGGGACGAAATGATTCTCCTTACGGAAATTCATCTCCGTGGCCAATTGGACAGTGGAGGATGATTGACAACCAAAACCACCAATCATGGACTACTTCTTTCACGGTTGAACTCTTTATCTTTTTTTATCCTTTTCATGCTTTTGGGCTTATTACCATTTTCAATCGTGAAGCACTGTTCTTTTTCTTTTGTGGGTTTTTATTACCCTCTTTTTTGGTAAAGAAGGAGTTTGATAAAAATTGATGGAGTTCTTTTTTTATCTGTTAAAGTATTAAAAAATAAATTGGCGAATACTTTTTGCATTGTAAAAAGGAGTGAAATGCTTGTTATATAGAATGCTGAATGTTTGAATTAGTTGCTTGAAATATTGGCATTAATATTAATCAGGCAATCTATATATATATAAAGAAGACTGTCTATTTGTGTGTTTGTTCGCGATTAGCTCAGTCATTACTATAGCAAACACAGCATCATATACAGAAAATCTATTTTCTCTTACTTAGTGGATATTATATGCTTTGTTTTCCCCTGTTGTTTTTATGTTTCCTTTTATTGCGCAGAGCATCCTTGTAATAGCAGAAAGTTCACGAAGATTTGTTGATTTTATTTTGTTTGTGATGTCTGTCTTTCATTTAGTTGCAGCTGAAAAAAAGCAACAATTTAAAATTTCCCAATTGGTTAATTCATGCCTAAACTTCTTTGCTTTCTCTAATACTATTAATTCATGTTTATGTAGGTTTAGCGAATGAGACTCGCTGTAATAAAAAATTACAATACATTAAACCTGTCACCACAGAGAAGAGAGTTATTGGCAATAAAGAACTGTGTATAAAAGTACAGTTATTAAGAGAACTTTATAATATCATATTCTCACTATTATAGAACCTTTAATTTCAGATTAAAAAAAGTTTTAATTTTAATCAAGTTAAAAAGCTTTCAAATACATCTAGCAGGTATGTTTTAATAATAGATTTCAATTTATCAGCAACAGCGATATACCTAATTAAATTAATATTTTGGAAATATTTTATGCTTTGGAATAATTAGTAACTCAGAAAAAGAGGAGACCATAAGATACACTTAATTTTTGGTGATATTTTTATAGGAAATGCAGTGGAATAGAAGAAAAGATAGAGTAACAATTATAAAAATACTTGTATTTAGGTGTCGCTGTAGTGAATAACCACTTCGTTTATCATTCGTAGCTATCTCGGTCCCAGAAGAAAGTTCTTCCATTTTTCGCGCCATTTTTCATGGAAAGAAGTTGTATGTTGTTCCAGTCAGAGAAGCTGAAGTTGAAATTTGGCATCATATATAAATTCATCTTTCCAGAAGGTGCAGTCTACTATTGGAGACATCACCATAGACGAGAAACCTTTCCCCGAATCTTAAAGAATGAGAAGAAAATACACTTTACGACATTTTGTCTTTATGACGATACACTAGGTATGAGACTGAATTTCATTTGACTGTGCAGAATGCTCCAACAAAAATAATATTTGATGTTTATCCAGTTCTAGTTGAAATTCTATTAATCAAGTGCCAGAAATGATATTGTTGGTGAAAAAACTCCAGATGTGTATTTGTTTCCTGTATTATGATTCACAGCAATGAACTTAGAAGAACATTTGTTGTATGATTAGCGGACAGCTCCTTTTTTCGATCATATGATGAGTGCCAGTTGCTAAATTTACAATTAGAAAGTAAAAATTGATTCACATGTGAAAGCAGTTAGTTCCTTTGGCCCTGTGCAATGCGTCAATAATTAAATTCTCCATCGTTAACATTGGCTATTATAGAGACAATGAATGTCAACTTAATTTATAATTATATCTAATATTTGATAATTCCAATATCCAATTATTATGCAACATTAGTAAATTATATTAAATGGGAAACTGGCTATAATATGTGAATTATAGAAATGCATAAAACTAATTAGTACTTAAATGGTCAAGAAATAAAATCATTATTAGTAAGAAGGATAAAATATTTCAAGGTAGGAAAACATAAAAATTACAATGATTTTAAAGAATTAACCATTCTAAAGTAATCATAATTTATAATCTAATAAATCAAAATAATTAATGTGTATTTATCATATTAATATTAAGCACATTAAAGTATTTAATTTAGTACTTTCATATCAATAAAACATCATCAGCGGCGTTAACACTGATAAAAAATTTGTTGTGTTCTTTAATAAACTAATTTTCTTTTCAAAACATTATACTTTTCACAGGGAGTTAATTCGAAAGGACATGTGAGCTATCGTTAAATTTCACGCTTCGAATTCTTGCAGAAACAACCATCGTTTGGTCAAATGTTACTTTACTTTGTACAAATTTACTTTAATGTACAACTTTAGTTTCATTAGCTATCATAAATTAAGTTTAATTTTTCCATGCAAATATTAGGTTTTCAAAAGTTTACATGAATTCATTAGCATTTTTAAGAGAGCAAAAAGTTCAGTTTATGAATCAAAGTATTACATTATACATTTTCGAATACGCAAAAGGAAAGTTTTTTTCTCAATTTATTTGTGATAACATCAAAAGTAGCTTAGTAGAATTCTTTCATGATTTAGAATTTAATATATTTACAATAATAATTTACTATAAATGTTTTATAAATGTGGCAACACTGTCCGTCTTGTTTTGATTTAGAAAGGAAACGTATTCATACAGCTGGAGATAAAAATGTTTTCATTTTTTTCTTTTCTGTACAGTATTGCCATTGCTCGCTTTGAAATAGTTGAGTTTCTTTGATGGCTCTAGGTACCGTTGTTTTATTACAATATGAGAAAAATACATACATTTATGCAGATTCTTCATTATGTATTTTCTTGAAATATAACACAGTGCGATAATATTTGGTGGCAACAATCGGGAAAGTGAAACGACATTCAGAGTGATTCGACGCAAATACGCAAAAACCGCTTTGGACTTAAAAAAAAAGAAAAATGAAACTGAAAGGTTTCAGATTTTAAATTACGTTCAAGGGTTCATTTTTTAACATTTTGCGTGTTACCTTTATTTATTAAATATCATGTTCTTCGCAACTAAACCATGAAATTCGGTTAAAGAACAGCATCGCAAAATAATTTTAAACTGAGCATATCTTTAGAATTTCCTATACACAGTCTCACGCGCTGGAGATAAAAATGTTTTTTCTGTGCCATTGGTTGCCATTGGTCGCTTTGAAATCCTTGAGGCTGTTAATCAAAAATTCGTTAAAGGTTTACAAAATATGAAATCTATAATAAAACAAATTCCAAATTTTAAATTTGGGTTTCCAGATGCCTATATTCGCAGTAGAATTATGTCATTCAAAATTGGATGGCTCTAGGTACCGTTGCTTTATCACAATGCGAGAAATCAAGGACAAATCCCCTTTGGACTAAAAATCCATTCTTTGTATATGCAACATTTTGATATAGTGGTGATGTAAATGTTATACAGATTTTTTTTACTCTTTTACAAAGAATATCACATTTTACAGAGATTTTTCTGTCATGCATAAAATTTTGTTACAGGTTTAACATAGATGTTATAAAGGATTTTCCACTGTAAAATTTGTGATAAATTAAAGCACTGCTATAGAATATTTTACCAAGAGTAATGCAAAGCTGATGAGCAGAGTTGTTAGTGGATACGTTTGACATAAGATCTGAGATTCTGAGAAGATTTTACAAATTCTGATAAAGTTAAACAGTTTAGAGATGTAATTTAACAAAATCAAATAATGTTAGAAAAATAAAAATGAAACTAGTAAAATAACAAACTAAATGATAAACTAAAATGAATAAAATTTTGAAAACTAAAAAAAAAAGTAATAAAATAGTTACAAAAATAAAACAATTATAATTGAGATAATAAGCCAAGTTCTGTGACTGCTACTTACATTAATAAAAATAGTATCTAAAAACTATAAATAAAGATAAGAATATTGCCAGAATAAATGACGTTTCTTTGTTATTTTAAAATTTTTTAAAAACTGCATTTTAAAAGATTCTGTATTATAAAACATCAAAGGGCATAATCGCCATTTCTTTTAATTGAATATACAAATGTTTATTATTACCGATTAAAATATTATCAACTATTCATCATTTGATATATTTAATCCGCAATAATTGTTATTTTATCATCGTTTTATAATCGTTATGTAATATTTCACTTAGTAATTTCACAAGTAGAAAGGTATAAAATATTACAATTATTAAAATTTTAAATAGTAATATCATTTGAGTAAAATTTCGAAACTAACTATAAAAATCGCATGATTCTTTAATCTTCAACAACTCGGCTGTAAATCTGTTGCACGATGGGTGTGACGAAACATGCAACAACCACTTATTACGCAAAACCATAGGGGAAAATTCCTATGAAATGGACTCCTGATATTTCCCCTATGAACACTTCCGTTTCAGACAATCGTTGAAACCAAAATCCCTAAAAAATTGCATTCACTTATCATGCTTTTAGGAATCCTATTTTTACGATGGGTTGTTTGGCAGGCCATCACTCTGCAACCCCCTCGACGTCCCACCCTTTAAACTTTGAGGTTGGCCATTCCAGAGACTCCTTCCTACTACTGACGACCGTAATGCGCAGATTATAGGATTCCATATTTCTTTCCTTTTAAAAGGCAAGGAGATGATATTACAATATATAGTACTGGGAAACCCTTTTCACCTTAATATGACTCGAGGCTTATTCCGTATCCAGACGAAAGGGAGAGGCTAAATCTTATCGCTTGGCAGAGAAGGAGCGAGGGAAAAGGGCTTAGCCTCAGAACGACATTGGGATGGAACGATGTTGAGGAAATCCTCTTTGCCCACTACGAAGTTTTTGAAAAACAGAAAGAGGATTACGACTTGATTTAGAAAATTAATTTTTTTAAAACTAACTTCAAGCAGAAAAGCACAAAGAAATGCCCTTCGTGTTCATCATGTCTAGACTACTGATGTTAGGAATTCCCTTAGCATAGATTTCCAAAAATCACTGGACGTTTCGTTGCCATGAAAATGCCACCGGGTTGCCGTGAGTAGTGATGCCACCCCGCGAAGCATAAAATATAATGCAATTAATATGCTATACAAGGTTTTAATTTAATAAGCATTCCATTACCATCTGGCAAACCACAGCATTTTTAGTCCAAAGGGCCAATTTGGCCGGAACAACTACTAATTTCTTTTTGGCATTTAACGTTGAATCACTAAAAAAGACGTATTACATTTCAGATTGTTGCCACCAAACATTAGAGCCCTGAATTATATTTAAAGAAATTAAATAATGAAGAATCTGCATAAATGTAGGTATGTTTCTCGCATTGTGATAAAAGAACGGTACATAGAGCCATCAAATTCCGAATAACGTAATCTTCCACCGAATACGGGCATCTAAAAGCCCTAATTTGGAATTTGAAATCTGTTTTATTATTGATTTCATACTTTGCAAAACTTTAAGAAATTCTTCATTAACAAACTCAAGTATTTCAAAGCGAGCAATGGCAACATTATACACAAAAAACATTTTTATCTGCAACTCGCGAGACTGTGTATCGGAAGTTCTAAAGATATGCTAATTTTAAAAGTATTTTGTGATATCACTTTTGAACTTAGTTTTGTGGTTTAAGTGCGACGAACATGATATTTAATAAATAAAGGTAACAAACAAATTGTTAAAAAAAACGCTCCTTTGGACGTAATTTAAAATCTGAAACCTTTCAATTTTTAGTCCAAAGGGATTTGAATCCCGAAGGACTATTACTTTCGTTTTGGCATTTTGCGTCGTTTCACTTTTCAGTTTACTGCTTATTTTTATTATTATTATTTTTTAGACTTCTAAAGTAATACTACCGATGATAACGAATTTTTGGTTAACGAATTTTTGATTAACAAAAATTTCAAAGCAAGCAGTGGCAACACTGTACGAAAAAAAGAATGTTTATGTCCAGAGCGCGAGACTGTGTAACGGAGATATCAAAAATATGCTCATTTAATATTATTTTGAGATATTGCTGTTGAACTGAATTTTATGGTTCCAGTACGTAGAACATGGTATTTAATAAATAAAGGTAGCATACAAAATGTAAAAAAGACGCCCGTTTGGGCGTAATGCAAAATTAAAAAATTTTCAGATTTTTTGTCTTTTTTTTATTTATGTTTTAATTTTAACAAATGGTTAACTGCTTAACAAACAGCGCAATTGCAGAGCAATAAATCGCATAATTAAGAAATGATTAA
The DNA here is from genome assembly GCA_000611955.2 of Stegodyphus mimosarum. Classification (NCBI taxonomy): domain Eukaryota; kingdom Metazoa; phylum Arthropoda; class Arachnida; order Araneae; family Eresidae; genus Stegodyphus; species Stegodyphus mimosarum. Next base: position 140,143 of record KK118476.1, read on the forward strand.
AACTTTAATTTTTAGTTACATATTTAGCTAACATAAATTGAAACACAATAAAATGCATCACAGTTAGTGAAATAAGCTGCTATATGTTGCACACCTGATCAATATTATTTACATTTTATGAAATTTGTAAGAGTTGTTGAAGCACATAAAATGATATGAATGCTCTAACTAGAATTGTTTTAAATTATTACAAAGAATTCGAACGATATCGTAGTCTACGACAAGGGGTGCCTTTGTGAAGGAGTGTTTAATGAACATCGGCTTGCTTTTATATTATACTTGGGAAAAACAACATAAACTCTGAAATTTGAACCTAGATGGAATTATCAATGATAAATGGACGGTGAAAGGTTATCTGTTATACAAAATTATTATGATAACAATAAATGCTTCAGTTTGCTTCTTTAGATTAAAGTGTAACCCTGGAAATAAATACTTTTAATTGATGGTTATACTCCTTTTTAAAGTACCTGGGATGGATGTCAAATTTGGGCCAAGTTTCAACATACCAAAAAAAAAATTTTGACAAAAAAATATGTGGATAATTTTATATTTACTAACAAAAATACCCATTACAATATATACGACTTTACGTTACTTTACAAATACTCTTAATAAATTATATGGTTTTTTTCTCCAATGTAGGACAGTACTCTGCAAACTATTTTCATAGAAAAATATATGTACTAACATTGCATATTGGCAACAGGTAAACTGAATGTGTTACTCTCCTAATAGTTTTCTTTTTTTCAAAGTTTATAGTCTAACAAAAATATTTTTAAACTGTACCCTTCTTTTTCGAAGAAATTTTATCATTGCAAGTATCAGTTTTTGCCAATCTTAATAGACAAATTTGATTGGCCCGCGTTTTCCTGCAATGAAAAAAAAATGGTATTATACTTTAGTTTCATCCAAAAAAATATCTTTTCAAGAGGAAAATTAAACAAAAAATTTGTTAATTACTAACTGCGAGCCTATTTTTCAATATTACTCCGCGGATGGATAAAAATTATAAGAAATTACAGACTATGAGACACTCAAATATTGATAAAATACGGATAATAAAATACGGATATGACACCTTGCAAGCGGAAACAGTATATTTCAAGCAGTTTTAACTGCAGGACTTACGGTAATAGGATATGCAAGAAGAACCAACATGAAAAAATTGCATATTCAACCTAACTACCAACTACTTCGCGTGCTATCAGAAACACACAAAACAGTGGCTCGATAATGAACAAAATTCAACAAATATTACGAAAATGCAAAAACGACACATTATTACTTCCTTGTAAGATGTAAAAAGGAAGTATTCTAATCGCGAAACATTTCAGGTATCGTATTTAAACCAAGATATCTCTTTTGATAGCTATCGAATGCAATTTAACGATATTTTTGAGTGGCATTCGTACGTAAGAATAGAATAAAGGACTCTTTCTCCCCAAAAAAATTATAAAACTGATTTAAAATGGATTCTGAAGATACTTTTTTGTGGCGTCTACGTACGCATATATGTATGTATTTATCTCGCATAACTCAAAAACGAGTAGCCTCAGGACGTTGAAATTTTGTATACAGGACTGATATAACATGTAAATGTGAACCTCCTATTTTGGTCACAATATATTGCAAAAAAAAAGCAAAATGTTGGTAAAACCTCAACATTTAACTAAATTAAAAGCATTTTTAAGCACAAGCTAAATTACATATTAAAATCATTAGAATAAATTACAAAGAATGGCAGTAAATGGCAATTTAGCTTAAGTCGAGGTTCATCACGGACATATCAAGGGAAAAGCGTGACAGATTCGAGTCCAGCTAAATTCTATTACGCGTTTCGTCAAACGACAATAATTGAGACAGAAACGAATTTACATTAATAGAAAAATAAAAAAAATCAACGTATTACACTTGGTCTCAAATACTTAATATAATATATATATATATATATATATATACTTGTAT
>KK118476.1:142482-154307 GCA_000611955.2 Stegodyphus mimosarum
ATATTTAATTATACATATTTAAATGAAAATTTATTCATTCTTTTTTCTGTTATTGATATCAAATGTTTCAGAAGAACGAAGCATGGATCTTTTCCTTCATGGTTTTAAATTGAATATCTGTTCCTTGGAGACGGTAATGGAGCGTTTTCTTATTGTAAATTATATATATATATATGTAAGTATAGGAATAAATAATGTATAGAAATCTCTAACGTAATAATAATTTTAGTAAAAACATTCTGCGAATTTTTATAAAGGAGTAAATATTCAAACGTACTTTTTTGTATCACAAATGCTTTGCGTCTGCTGTTATTTGGTATTTTAAGCAAAAAGAAGTTATTTAAATTATATGGCTTTTATCCTTTAACGTTTTGATGTGATAATCCGGAATGCTGATTGCTTTTATCCCTCTTTTTCCCTAAATTTATCTCCACTGCCGAGTGAGGTGCACATGAAGTAATTTAGACTCTCCTGAGGCTATGGCTGCAGCAACGGCATTGATTGAAAACAATATTTCCTGATTTTTCCTTTTATACCCAGACACGATTTCTCTTTTCCTAAAACCAGTAGTGGATGTCATCGCTTCTTTTCTTTTCCTCGGAGGAGAAAAAGAAAGAGGAAAAGAAAACGTAGATAAAAAAACTCTTACTTCAAATTCAGTTGTCGTAAGATGAAAATAAAAAGAGACTCTGTACCTCGATTCTTAGGCGTTATAGGGAAAAAGTGGTAGGGAATATCGTTCACTGGAGATTTTTACTGAAAAGACATTGATCAATTTATTTCTTCACTTGCAAAGTCCTGAGGGGTCCAAGTCTCTGAAGCGAGTTTTGTCTGACCACGCTGAAGACCTCAGGGGTGTCGTCAAAATTGAACCTCGCAGGTCTTTTTTGCTTCAATGGTTAGCCCTTGAGTGGTTTTCAACTAAAATTTTTGAACTTTAAATTTCCAAACGTATTTTGCGAAGCGTATGACTGCCCACTTTTATTTCCTATTATATTACTAAGTCCTAGTGCTGGATTTAAAGTTTTAAATGTGCAATAAATGGCTAAATATTAAGTACAAGATTTTAATTTCGGTAAACTGCATATTACGGACCAGTTTGGCGCATTTTCGAAAAGACGCCAAATCGGTTATTTTCACGCGTTTTAGAATATCACTAACTCATCATATCGCCATATTAAATGGTTGCAAATTTGAATGAATCCTGTAAACATGCAAAAATATCTAAAGCAGAAGTGCAAGCAAAACAACGATAAAGTATTTGAAAGTGTATAACTGTGTATTTTATGGCATCAACAATATTAAAACTTTTCATAATATATACCATTTTCAAGACAGTAGCAAAATGGAGTAAAACGTTTTAGCACTAAATTTAAGAAATTGTAATAAGCAGTAAATCAGCAATAAATGACCGGAAAGCATTGATTCATATTTAATCTAAAACTTTAAAAAAATGCAAAAAAAAAAATGGTAAAATTCAAAATTTCGATCTACTAAAACATGAGCAATAGTATAGTAAAAAAAAACAAAAAGTGGTTAAACAATTTTAACTACGTAATTTATATTTTTACAATCAATTTTTATTTATAATAAATAGTAGAACTTCGCATTTGTTTATATCCACAATGCAAAATGGCACGCTCATTCAACACCGACTCTACGGCTCATTTCAACCATGTGCTTAACCACATATAACGGACACACACCCTCCATTCACACAAATCTGTCGCATCTTTCATTTCAAGTAATTTCATACTATTTTTACACTTAGGACATTCGTATATATTCGCAATCAAACCATAATTCATGCACCATTCTATCGCACATCTTTCGCCCTTATCTTACAACCGAATCAAATAAGTAAAATCCACACGTTCAACTCTTTCGACGTCAACCATTTTGCTCACAATTTACTAGAAGCACAGTGAAATGACGAAAATTCAAAAAGCCCGCTTAAATGCTATAAACTGTAACCTTAAATCCTACGATTTTCATGACGCCAAGAGGTTTCCAGGTTTGGCGCAATTTCACTTCATTTGGCGATTGGCCCGTAATCTGCAGTCTAGCCTTAGTTTCATTCAAAAGTTTTGTACATGTTAAATAAAGAAAAGGAAATATATTTGATTTATAGGATCTATTTTATTTGAAATAATGGGGTTATAAAATGGTCGATAATCTCGTTTCAACAAAATTTCCATAATCCATGTCTTGTCTATGACTATTGTATAGACGGCACACAGCTAAATTTATGACTCTTCACTTATCATCTTCTCTTGCAAGCTTTTTTTTTTGTTCCAATGGCGGGCCCTCAGCCGACTTCGGCTTGGCCACTACTGAGGCCAGAAGTGATGGTCACTTTATTATGGAGGCACCTAATGGGTGGGCCACCTTAGCCTCCTATGAAGGGACGGACAGTTACAGCCATGCCTTCTCCGGGATTCGAAGCCAGGCCATTTGGTATCGTAGCCGGCTCCCCTAACCACTATACCGTCTGGGCGGCTCACTTGCAAGATAAAAAAGGTTATAATTTATGCTAAAAACGAAAGATGCATATTATACGAAAGAATGAAGAAGGAAATGTATTATGACATCAAAGTCATAACTTACACATGATACTTCCTTTTCATCCATAAATAACTATTGTTTTATAAAGGTCACAACTCGAACGTTTTTAAATTCAAGCGTTTTTTTTTGTTCGTATAAACTCGAATTACACTGCTAAAAGAGTTTCCAGGCTTTTGATTTGTTTTGATACCAAAGATATATTTAAGCAGAAAGTGAATAATGGCATCATTTCTCTAAATTAAAAAAATCTGATGTGGACATAGATCACTTCCTTATACGGCCTATTTAAATTATACACATTTTTTGTCGCACTTCATTTAAACTTATTTCCCCAAATTATTCTAACTTAATAAACTGATCTCTCGAGGAAATTTGCAAAGGACAAAAAAAACTGCCAATTTTGGAATTTAATATACCAGCTAGTTTTTGTAGTAGCGGAGTCAAACGTTTTAGAAATTTTTTTCATAACGATTAGGAAACGCTCCTGAATATAAGTGTAGAAACCGGGATATCGTTTTCAAAGTTAAACTTCGCTATTTGTCAAAAATTAATTTTTTCCTTTAAATATGAGATTGCCATTTTTCGTCATTTAAAACAATGCTGTAATTGGATGTGTGTGACTAGGACCAAAGAATGCGAAGATAAAGGTCGATTAAAGACCTTTAAGCAGGGTAAGGAGTTGAATATATACAGGGTATCTCAAAAGGTCGTTGTCAAACTTAACATGCTGATCTGTCATACCATGACAAATAAGGTTTACATAGGAATTTGTGTGCGAAATTGCGAACGGCGATGTCAGAACGCAATGTTCGCAGGCTTATGGGAGAGAGGAAAGAGTGATCATTTCAGGCGAGTATGTTACAGAATAAGGACGAATCGGTCTAGTAACTGAGAATTGGCAGAGGTGAAGAGTGTTGCCGGATCTAATGGTTGACGTTCCAGCAGCTATAAACCGAAACATCTGGTCAGCCTGATGGAACACCCGCATATTTAGCAGCAGTGTGCAGGAACACCTCGATAGGACATATCACTGGATTGCCAAAGGCGGAGCAGTCGCATGGCCACCAAGATCTTTCGACTTGACTCCTCTGAATTTGTCCCTGTGTTAATATATGAAGTCCGTAGTGTACTAGACGACTAACATCGAACATGGATCTTGTCGCCAGGATCTTGAAAGCGGTGACATATGTTCATGGCACACCTGCCCCTTTTTAACGGGTCCGTGAATCCATGCATGAGGGTTAAGCGCCATTCACACTGCGACATTTCGGAGCTAACGAACGCATCCGACACAACCAACACAACAGATTAGCTAGAAAGCGATCAATCAGGAGAGTATTTCAAATCATCATCATCAGCAGAAGCGCGCTAAGTTAAATAACAACATGGCTGATGATATAAGCGATAATTGTAGTCTAATTGTCGAAATCCAGCGACATCCTGTTATATGAGATAATCGACTTAACGACTTCAAAAATAAAGTACAGATAGAATGCGCTTGGATGATGATTTCAGATGGTTTTCGTCGGAATAGTAAGTAACTTTCTTTTCCATTTAATACTATTTTTGTGTTTAGATTTTGAATGCGGAGAATTAAATTACTAACATCAATGATCTTTGATAATACATCTAATTGTATTATAAAATTAGCAATGGAATTAAAAGTAGTGAAAGCAAAGCATAATACAAAAGCGTTAATGTAATATTTTTCTTTCTTTTTAACTTTTCTCATCATAAAAAGAAAGGTACTCTTTATTATTTCAAATAATAAAATGAATTGCATCAACTTTATAAACTAGCTGATCATTTGGAATGAAAATACTGATAATAATAATTAAATAATAACAATAAAACATAATACTGAAACATGTTTTACTTTTCTAAATAATTTTTGATGACTTAAAACCTGTGTACTAAATGACCAAGAAGAAAACTCTGGAACAAAATACAATTTCGTTGTTTTCTGCTCAGCGTACGTTTCGGACGAAACATTTTAAAAAACATTTGCTCAGTTTTCGCTGTATCGATCAAAGATTCATAGTGGAAGACTGTTTGCTACGAAATGTAAACAAATGAAAGCGCGCGTGATCTTTTACTTGCTTATTGGCTGTCGCTAGTGGACTCTTCCAGGAAGTGTGAACGAGCTAGGTTAGAGAGAGCCAAATATTTGGGAAAATTTTAATGGTTATGAAAAAAAAGAACTATAAAAAGTTTGAGTCCCATATGGCAGAAATTGACCGGGATTTTAAAATTCAAAATTTGCAATTTTTAATGTCATTTTTAACTTGCTTTGAGAGATCTGTTAATTAAGCTAGAATAATTCAAGGAAATAAGTTTAAATGAAGTGCAGCAAAAATGTGTATTATTTCCTAATCGGTACAAGGAAGTTACATGGTATCCATATCATTTGTTTTATACATTTATCATTCAATATCATCATTTGTTTTATATAAACATAATTAACTGCAACAAACCGTCTAAGTTAATGATTTCAAGTACTTCAGACTATATCTTTAATATAAGAGCATAATAACCACCTCTCTTAATTGCAGATTATATCTAAACTGTCATACCTCTTGCCCTGTCCATCGCTTGAGAATTAAGACGTTTCATACAGGATATTTCGAATATAGGTCCAGATGATCCACCCACATTACTCGTGAGATATGAGATGTTAATTACTGGCAGACGTTCTGAGGATTTAAGGCTACATTTACATTAAGGCTTGGAAATCGTAAGCAGCATTAGTAAAACTTCGTTGCTAGGCAAAGACACGGCCATAAACCTTATCCGAGGCTGAGCGTCTGCTGCACAAATCTTCCAAGAACTTCCGAAGTCTGAAGAGGTAAGGGGGCTGAATATATTAGTACAATGCAGTACATACTACATCTGTCTCGTCTGTACTGAAACGTATAACAGGAAGAGATATACAGCAATTTAGAATTTAAAATTAGACAAAAGAGCACTTTAAATTGAATAGACAGACATGGAATTTGACATAGGTTTCGAATGTAACTCCCAAATCACAATGGAAAGTAGAAATGTAAACTAGAAAACAGAGAGAAATTCCTAATAGTATATGGGCTGGGGTATTTCTGTTTTAGTTAAACATTTTGTGATCAGTTGAGGTATTGGAAAAATTTCTTGCTACTTTGGAGTTTGTTTCCATGCGTCATTTTGTTACTAAAGTGTTTTATGGAAAAACTACATTAAAATAAATTCACGTACATTTCTTGCTTGTTAACCCAAAGGGTGCTGGAGCAGAAGTGCTATTAATTTCGTTTTGGCATTTTGCGTTGGTTCATTATAAATGTCTGTTCACTTTTCAAATTATTACCACCAAATATTAGAGTCCTGTATTATATTTAAAAAATGAAATAATGAAGAATCTGCATAAATGTATAAATATTTCTCGCATTGATGTAGATGATTTAGGGAGTTTTTTGAAATGTAAAGAATTGGCTATAAAATCACAACAAACATACAGACATAGGAGATCTTACCGAGATTGACACTGAATTTATTTTAAATGGTTTTGATAATGTACCCGATACAAAATATAATGCTTTAAATTTTTGCGAAGAGAATAAAACTATCCATCCGCACTTGTATAAGGTTTTAATGGTGGTTTTGGCAGCTCCGGCTATACAAGTTAGCGTTGAAAGAACGTTTTCCGGTTTGAACTTTATTCTCCGAGACAGTAGAAGTAATATGAGTGAAATCATCATGCTGGAATATATATTAATAATTAAAGGCAAATTTTATATGCTAAATAAATAAATAAACATATTTTTATATAATTAATGCAAGGTCTAGTGCATATTGTGAACGTCCAGTGCTAAGCGTCAAGTATACACATAATCAATACAATCATGAACGAGACTGTCATATGCAATTCAAGCAACGAAAACAATGCCAATGCTCGGCGGTTTCTGATTGCCGCTTGTATTGTGCAATTTATTTAATTGTATAAATTTACATAGTGCACAATTAGAAAAAATAAATTATGATAGAAATGCATTTTTGTTTATATGAAATTGTATTTTGTTACATATAAAAATATACACGCAAATAATTAGTCCAAAGGGGCTTTGTCCCTGAAGGACTATTGTTTTCGTTTTACGATTTTGCGTTGAATCACTGTAAACTGCTGTATCACATTCCAAATTGTTGGTACCAAAGGTTATCGCCTTGTATTATATTTAAAGAAATTAAATAATGAAGAATCTGCATAAATGTATGTATGTTTCTCCAAATGTGATAAAACAACGGCTCCTAGAGCCATCAAGTTTTCAATAATGTACGTTTGAACCCGAATATGGGTATCCGGAAGCCCAAATTTGGAATTTGGAATTTGTTTTATTATCTGTTTCATATTTTGTGAAACGAATTTTGATGAAGAAACTCAACGATTTCAAAGAGAGCAATGGCAACACTGTAAAAAAAAATCTCCAGCGCACGAGACTATGTATCGCAAATTCTAAAGATATGCTCATTTTAAAATTATTTTCGGATATTGTTGTTGAATTCAATTTTATGATTCAATTGCGAAGAATGTAATATTTAATAAATAAAGGAAACATGCAAAACGTTAAAAAGTTCGTTTGGGCGTATGTAAAATTCTTAAAGTTTTAGACTTTTTTATATCTTTTTTGTTGTTGTTTTTTTCCCTCCCAATTTTAAATTGTTTTGAAACATTTACCTTAGTCATAGCGGTATTTGGATATATATTTTCACAATTAAGTCAGTGTCTCATAGTATAGTTTGACCGTCTTATCCGCGAATATGAGCGCAAACACGCAGGCGCCATTCGGACCGAATTATTCTCAAAATAGAGTGGAAGGATGGGGACTTTCTTTCCTTCCAGCATATCTCTTTCCTAAGAAGAGAAGACTTTCACGTGACCTTTCACGTGGCAGCAAGTAATAACACGCCTTTTGGACGAGTCTATGTGTTTTGGCAGAATGCCAGCCAGGGTTGTGCTTGAGACGGTCGAACTATAACTGTGTAAGGTACTAGAAATGGGCGTTAATCGATTCACCTAACCAAAGAAGTTGATTTATGGTATTTGTCCCCTACCTTCCGCATGCCTTTGTAAAGTAACAGTAGCACACTCGGCGCATATTCGTGAGAGGTTCAGGTTCTAGCCCCGGCGAGGGCATTATTCATTTTCCCTGTCTCCTGTTTCAAAATATCTTAGTCATACTACAGGTGGCTCCCAAATTAAAAAGTGGTGGGCGATAGTTCGGCATCCCCAGGATCTGGCAACTGGGTCCCTTAATCTCAGTCGCCCTTTAAAACAGGGCCTATAGAAGATATTTTCTCCCTCCTTTCCACATGCTTTCGTCATGTAACGATAGTGTACTCGGCCCGTATTCGAGAGTTCCATGTTGTAGTCCGGGGAGAGCATCGCTCATTTTTCATGTCTCCTGCTTCAAAATATCCTAATGACTCTACAACAGGAGATCTGGATTTTTTTATAAGCGAAGTGTGAAGTGTCGCATGTTGTGTACATTGTTTCTGTCACTGGTTATTATGATGGTTTGAGCACAATTTGGACATTGGTAATACTTCGTTGAATATTTGAGGCTTAAGAGGCAATAATGGCATGAGCATATAAGAAAATCAGCAGCTGCTCATGCGCAGCAGTGCTATTATTATAATTTTCGTTTTTTGATGGAATTTGATTGAATTGGAGTTCTAGTCTTAAAACGTAAGAGCACGCTGTGCAAGTAGTCACAATGCATTAAAAGTATCTTTTAAAACATGAAAAAAACTTGCAAGAATTTAGAGAATATATATATATATATATATACGATGTACCGAATGTAGTCGTAGCTCAAAGTATCAGACGATAAGTTTAAAGAAAAAACAGGATCCATTTATTAATTTCCATGAAAAACAGCACTTACAAAAATCAGATCCCCGGAGTAAATAAGAAAGAACATTTAATAACTTTTTTTATTGAAGTTCACTCCATCCTTACATTAATGAAAAGACCCCTCGATATTCCTTTACGAGTCCTTTTATAATCTCTGGAAAGGCGGAGCTTCCAAGAAATGACGTCAGCCTCGTCAGCCAATGCAGTTCGCTTTAAATATTTCCAGAACATTCGATAACTGTACATATAGAAAAGGCGGGAAAAACAACTTGACTACGGGGCTGTAGATTTAATTCCACGTACTTTCAAATAAGAGATCGTTCCCATTAAAATTAAAAGAACATGCATTTAGAATTGTGACTGGGGAAAAACCAAAAAGAAAAGACGAAATTTAAGTTAGGTTTTTAAATGTATTTTTGACTATGGAATTTTATAATTACATATATATATATGTGTGTGTGTAGTTTAAAAATTCTTTTCTAATAAACTACATATCGAATTTCTTTCTTCTCCAATCGTTCCCCTGCTGTTCTAAATCAGATTCGAATTACGTAAATAACAAAACCTTAAAAGCTTTTCAATAGATTTCGCAGAATGATTGCTTCATCTCCCGCTGCGCGACTTATCTCATTATATTATAATGCTTCAAATATGCTATTTTTAACAGGCTTTAATCTGGATTACATGCTGTTGCATTAAGCTTGAATCGTGGATGAATTATTCTTGCGCACTGTGAAGACTGAATGCATTAATTCATTGGTAGCCAGAACTGAGGAATAATATATGCATTAAACTCAGCTTGAGCTCCGAATTTCGCATCGGTCATAGTGGACAGTACATCTAGAATCCTGCGTCTACAGAGACGTTGTACGAATAGAATTTCTTCTATTCCTTATTGTAAGTTTTGATCTATGTAATATAGCTCGAAATCATTCTGTTGTTGCAGTTAGTTGTTCCTTTCTGTCAATTTATATTAAACATCTTTAAATTTTTAAATGCCGCCCAACTTGTATAGTGTTAGCGTCGCTGACTGCCGTGCCGAAGGGCTCGGTTTCGAATCCCGGAGAAGGCATGGATGTTTGTAAATGTGTAGTGTCGGTGCGCCATGGCGGCACTTCAAATATGCGACGAGCCAAAAGTCCTCTCATGTGGTTTGGTGGAAGAAGAGAGAGGTGGGAGACCCTCGGACCCGTCCTCGAAGGTAAACCTCTAAGCCTCGAAGAACTCGACAATAACCCAGAATCATCTTAAAATAAAATTCGGAGCCTATGATATGTATGCTTTGAAACACCGTTTGGCTATCGCCACAAACGCAGCGCTAATTGAAGTTTTCATTGCATGCACCTTCATAACGCTAAATTCAGTGGCTGAAAATAAAAGACTCCTATCTGATATGAAAACAACAGAAATAATTTAAAAACATTTTGCACCCAAAACAAAAACAGTCCGGCAGTTAGATTCAATGGGAACCGCTATTTTGTGTCATCCCTTCCAGCGGAAAACTCGGAAGAGTTCATTTAAGAACGGACAAAGAACTATTTTTTAGCTGCGGAAACTTTAGTCTGAGTGAATAAAAGACCACTTAAAATAAGCGCGGAGAGATTTTTCACTACTTTTCTTCCCTGCTTTGCTATTTTCTACTTATTTCTGAAATGAGTTAAAAAGTTCTTTAGATAGAGAAAGCGTTTGGTGAAATTGAAGAATATTTCTTTGTTGGACAATGGTTTGTCGGAAACGTAGAGGGCGTTAAAGTCGAAAAACATAGTACTCATTTATTTTCACCAACCCTGTTTCAAGAAATTTAGAAGAAAAAAGTAATTTTTACTTTCTTGTACTCAGTAAAGAAAGTGTTGTCATCGCGAAAAATTTCGGTTATCATATTTTGACGAAAATATCCATTTAAACGCTTTCGAAACAATTTGAACGATGTTTCTGAGTGACATCTGTACGTACGGACAGATTAAAACACTGTTTTAGTCAAAAAGGATTGTACATTGGATTTAAATTGGATTCAATGAGATATTTTTCTTGACATCGTACGTATATACGTAGCTATGTATATAATCTGGTATAAATTAAGAATGAAGAGCCGTAGAACCTTGAAATTTTGTATATGGGACTACAATAACATGTTGTTGTGCAACTCCCTTTTTCGTTGCCATCGTTGCTCCAATCGTGTATAATTATATATATAAAGTTGATAGAAAGTAGTAGATAAAAAAGAGACCTTTTAGTCATGAATTTTGCGCATTGAGCTGCAAAATTAAGATTAAAGCCAAGGGAGTAAAATTCTAAAAGCAAACGTCTAAAAGTAAATGATAGACATGTTCCTAGCAAAAAGAGAAAAATTCTAAAGACAATCAATCGCCTAAAAGTAAATTTGATACCCACTTACTAAGGTACAAAATTTAAACAAATTAATTACTCAAAAGAATAAAGAAAAAAACTAAAAACTAAATGCTGGTACTTAAGAAAAACTACATTTAAAATATTGTAACACGTAAAAAAGCATTTAAAGCACAAACAAAAGTAAACTAAAAAACCAGAAAAAATACCAAAAATGGCAGTAAATGGCAATTTAGCCTACATCGAGCTTTTGTGGACTCGTCAAGCGAAAAGCACTATAGCTCGTACATAGGTAAACCCCATTACGCGTAACCATTACACCTAAGTAAATTATATTATTTACACTATTAATAATTTTCCTGAGTAATTAGAGATTATTCAATGCTATATTCCACATCTTGAGCCTCCTTACCAATAGGAACTTAAACTTTGCTGTTTAAGATCCAATACCTCAGCTTAAATACTAAAGTAAAATCTAATTTGATTTCTAGTGAGGAACACCGAAAGAACAACTGAAAGTAAAGATCAAAATCATAATAATTGGTTAATAAACATAAGAACCTTTAAGGTTAATAAGTTGTTTTTTTTACTTCCTTTTACGAAGTAAAAGAAGTACTGCAATCAAGAAAATTTCCGGGTACCATATTTCAACGAAAAGAACCCTTTTGGCTGCTATCGAATGAATTTAACAATGTTTTTGAGTGATATCGTTACATAAGAACAAAATAAAGAACTCTTTTTTTTCAAAAAAAGAATTATAAAAAGGATTTAAAATGGATTCAGAAGAGTTTCTTTTCGGTGGCGTCTGTACATAAGTACCTATCTATATATTTCGCATACCACAAAAACGAGCTGTCTCAGAACTTTGGAATTCTGTATATAGGACTGCTATAACACGTAGTTTTACACCCGCGTTTTTGGTTAAAATCAGCCGCACCAAAAGTATTTAAATATATATATATATATATATATGTAGCCAGTGCTCAATAAACACAAACACCGGCTAGCTTTAAAAGTATTTATTAACAGAGCA
>KK118476.1:154319-190170 GCA_000611955.2 Stegodyphus mimosarum
ATATATATGTAGCCAGTGAATAACTACACAAGGCTCAGTGAGCTCAGATGTTTTAATCTCATATGTTGGTAAATTGTACATTTTTTGCTCTAAAATGATTGAATCGTGTTCCTCTTATCTTCAGTTAAGCTTTACGCCTTTGGTTAATTTGAGTGCAATATTTGAAGAATTATCAACAATTTAAAAATTGTTTAAGTGCGGCTAAGCCTAATTTGTTTTACCATAGCAGCCATGTTTGTTTACATTTGAAATTTAGCAAAATAGTGAATTAAATCTTTCCTCACCTTCTACGTGTTTATGCCGAGTGAGACCAAAAGGAAACTTAGTTTTATGCACTGAAAAATCTGCCTTCTTGCCTGCTGGCCGAATTGCTTGTTTTTTGCTTTGAAAGTGTAATTTTAATTGTAATTTTTTTATTGTTTTAACTGTACGTGGTGTTTAATGTTTTTCTATATCTTTCAATTTTTAATGAAAATATTTTGAGTTTTTATGTATTTTTGGCCTTGCCGCGAATTGAGAACTGAATTGATAAATATATCTCTAATGTAATTCGAGGAAATAAATGTTTCGTAGTAGCAGCATATATTGTCGCCAGTCTATCTCGGACAGAGAAGAATGTTTACGAGTAGCTCATGCGCATTAGGTGAGCAGTGCTGAATCGTCTGTGAAAGATTATTTTTTTTATTTGTTTAATTTCTTTTATACATCATTTTAGATTCATTATAGTATTTGAATAGATCATGTGGCAAAGATTAGATAGTTCTTCAGATGATGTGCTTTTTCTGCATTCTTATTTATAAAATGAATGAGATGTAACATTGTTAAGCGAAGCTAGTGTCAGAGTGTCGTTATGGTAAATAAATATAGTGAATTTTAAAGAGTGAATTTATTGTATTGTGGTTTATGCGTTATCGACGAAGTAGATTTAATTAAATTCTTTTACGTACGTATTCATAACGGTATAACGATGTCAGTAAGCAGAGTAAATTAAGTTTTATTGGTATAATTAGTAATGATAGAATATTTACCAATGTAATTTATACAATAATGCTTGTTTTCAAGGAGGAAACGATATCTTATATCCAATTTACGTTCTTTTTTTTTTAAATATTTATATGTTATTACCCTAATGAAAGCGTTAAGCATTCCAATCTCATTAGAAATATCCGAGAGCTGGACTCATTGTATTTCCGAAGCTTTACTATACTGTAATGTTTCGTCTTCTCTGACGTCACAGATGACGTCACTGTATTGTAGTTTGCTTTAAGCAATTATTCTCTAGCAGCTTGTCTTCGTTTCCTCACTTCTGTGTATCAAGTGACGTCATTAAACTTAAAATTTGTAAAGAGTTTATTCTCGTTTGTCTACCAGACCTTGCTGTATCCTTCGTATATTCATCATAGGACCGAAAGGTTGTGCCGTCCCGAAGATTTATAAATCAATGTTAGGAAATACATAATATAAAAACTGGTGGACAAATTTTGACCTGTGTTTCTGCAGTAATGTTATTCTAGTTATATGTGTTAGTAGGTAGATTTGCAAAGATCTGCCAGTTGTAATAAACTCTTACAAAAATATTTACTTAAGAAATGGTCCATTTCATTTCATGAATGTTTAACTCATTGCCATCAAGAATTTGAAGCTAGAAGTTGTAATTTCAGATTTCATTCAGGGTTAGATAGATGGCTTATAACATTCTTATAAATTGGATTTCTTACAATTGGTTCTTATAACTTTCAAGGACTGAATGTCCTTCTGGTCCCAGAAATACCCATTTATAAAATATGAAAAGATGCAGCTCTTTTATTCCAGTGGTGAAGGGAGGACAAATCTTTTTACATGACAAAAGAATGCATAAAGAGCATAATGTAATGTTGTTGTTGTTTTTAATCCCCTTGGGGCAAGAAAGCCTACACCAAGTCCAAGAGACCTTGCCGCACAAGTAAATCGCTGACGTCGTCCTGTTCAGCCGACAGCTGTCTCAGGGTTACGCCTGTGCAATCCAGTAGTTGAGCGGGAGAGGCAGAGAGGGAACAGACACACGAGGAGAAGGTCTTTTCTCCCTCTTCGAATTTCATGCATCGAAGATGCCCACTTCTGAATCACATGGCCTTTTGCATAGGCCTAGATCATTTATTCAGAAGTGACAAGTCTGGTTGTTCATGGTCCTTTCGCCATGGACCATGGACTATAATGTAATAAATTATTTGATCATATGCAAAGTAGTAAACCATCTCATCATATGGGATGTTTCCAAACTGATAGGCAAAAATTTATGGTGTGATAGAAAATATCTAAAGAAGCAATTTTGACCATCAATGCATGGGCGGAGAACAAGCGGTGCACTTCTGGTAACGGAAAGCATAAAGCTCAATTTTCTTAGTCATCGTCCTTTCTAGCGTGGATTTCAGAAGGCATGTCCACGTACAGTAATCAGGCAAAGACAGACATGCATTTTGCGTATGGTCTTCGGAATGGCAATGCTCTGGAAGCCTAACGACACAACAGGCAGCATTTCCAGAGAAGACACGTGTTAGGCGGAACAATGTTCGAGCGATTGCATCGGTCCCCATCTGAACAGGATAGTTTGTCACCGGCATGATACAAGGCGTGGCAGGAGTGTGCGGACGCCACTAGTTGTAGAGGACACTCTGCAAAGAGTGGAAAATCGTGCGAATATTAGCACGCAAGAGGTTTCCCGTCCACAGATGAGTCCCACTGAATTGCTTGGAGAGTATTAAGGGACGATTGATTACACAACTACCAGATAAAGAAAGAGCAAGCCTTTATACCTGCAGATTATGCACCACGTGTGGAGTCCGGACGTTGGTTTTTGCAACAGCTAGCAGCGCAGCCTGATTTTAGTGCACATGTGCTATTCATGGATTAATGCACCATTACTCATGAAAGTATTTCTAATACGCATTATTATCACCCCTTAAATTTTTACCCATGGGTTTCGAAACACCCTGTATATAAAGCAATGAATCATCTCATCATATAAAAAGTAACAAATTATCTGATCATTTATAAAGTAATAAACTACCTGGCCAAATATATAAAGTAGTAAATTATCTGATCATATATAAAGCAATAAATATGCTGATTATATATAAAGCAATAAATAATCTGATCATACACAAAAATGTATATAAAAATTTCAAAATTGGAATGATTTGAAACTTTATGGTATTCTGTGAAAGCTGTATCAAACATGCATTAATGGAAAAATATTTTCTAAAATATTTGTTAACAATTGTGAGAAAATTCGTTAAATCAAGATATTTTTTAAATCCGTATTCATTAAATTAGAATTCATCTGTGTTTATTTTCTAAATGTTTTACATATAATTCAAGTGAGTTACATTAAAGATTATTTTAAACCTAACGCATTAGTATCATGTAAGTTTGGAATACCCAAGTATTACTAATAACAAAAGGAAATTGAAGTTTAGTGTTTTAACTCTTAACTAGCTCGCAACATATGGCTCAAATACGTGATTCTTCTTAATTATTTACTAACCTTGTAGAATCATTAGGTTAATTTAGAAGCAGGAGAGCTGCAAAATGAGCAACGCCATCGCCGGGAATCGAACCACGGATCTCTCGGTTACGCATCGAGCGTGCTGACCACTAAACTACGAAGGTATGCGAAGAATGTTTGAGAAATATATCATAAGCTGATATATTAACAAGTACATTACGTTTAAAGCTACTTTTTTGTGTGTGTAATAAATCTACAGCGTCATTAGCTTTTATGAAACAAGAGATGTGAAAAATGGGCAGTGCCTTCGCTGGGATTCGAAGCCTGAATCTCTCGAATACGCGTCGAGTATGCTTTCAACTAAGCTTTAAAGATATGCGTAAAGGTGGGAGAAAGTACCTTATATATGAACAGAAAATCAGCATCACAATAAGAATGAATTTATTGGAAAGGTACAAAATTTGAATTGCTAAATGTAAATAACTACATGCTGAAACATTATTTTTACAAAATTACGTATGAAAAATGAAGATAAAAGTAATTCTAATCTCTCATCTATGATAAAGAACTGCAGCAATATCACTAATAAAGATCGAGATGTGTGTATACAATGTAAGACATTTTATATATATATTTGTAATATCGTTTTGTTTCTATGCTGAAAGTAAAAATTTCCATTACAATTTCATATAGATAGAAAGATTTTACTTCCTTTCAAATAATGACGTTGCGCTGCTAAATAATGCTCCGGAGAAAAATAAACATCCATAATGCAGCATAAAGAGCTCTGTTATTGAAGTATTATGAAATACTGACTCGTTTAGATAAACGCCATTTTTGCCTACCCTATTGTCATGAATAAGCAGGTGTAACTGAATAGGTTATAAAACCTCCGCTCCGTTTATTCAGAATTGACTTTCCTTCAGTTAAATCAAAGCAGAGGGAGATTCTCCCATAGCCAAATTCTATCCAGGTGACTAAACAGTTGGAAAATATCTTTATAACTGGTTTAACTAGTTAACTGAAAAATATGTCAAACCTTAAAAGCATCAGTATAAAAAATGTAAGTCATTATTTTTGTGTGAGTTTTATATTTTCTATAATAGCAATCGCTAATTAACTATTCCAGATTACATAATTGATACAGGTACACTGCGCAAAAAATATGGGACAGTTCTACATCTCCCGTTCTACTGGGTCGATTGATGAAACTCAAATTCCGTTTTTCATGTCCCGAAAGCGCGACTTGGAATATGTATGAGATTTATATATAGCATTGTTCAAATTATTATTTAATAGGTATTGGTCAAAATATTTAATAGGTATTTGGAAACAAAATCGGATTTTTACTGAAATGACAAGCCAAGTTTTTTCCATATTTCGATTCTACGATTGAAATTATGCCAAACTGCCAAGTTTTGTAAAATTCGCGTGAGTCGTTTTTCGAAAATTAGTTCTCAAAATTTTAGTTCCTTCAATGTTAATTGAATTTGATATATATTTATTAATATATCTATTTTTATGAAACTTATTTGATTGCTTCTTACACAGTTCAAAATTTAGGTTCATTCCAAACAAAATTCGCCCGTTTTTTATGATTTATTTTTGAAATTTGTATTTTTAAATGATTTTTATAAATTTTTCGAAAAATATTTGGAGTTATAACCTATAAAAGTTTTACAATCATCTTAAAGTAGATTTATGTCTAAGCATACCTGCAAAAAAATGAGAGCTTTTTATTCAAAATTTCCGAAGATATATACTCAAATTTATACATTGCCGCATTTTGAAATGCGGCATACTTGTTGAAAGCAATAATAACGGAAATGTGGCTTACGCACTTTGTTAAAATTATTTGAAAGTAGAACGATGTGACTTTTTTAGTTCTTATCCACAATGTAAAAAGGCGGAAACGATGTGACGTTTTTTTTTCCTCCGCTGCACAATAGAAAGGAAGGAAAATTGCCACATATTAAGAAGTTCGCCAAATGAATTATTCTTGGCTCAAACTGAAAAAAATTCGCTATGTAAAATTTATGAATTTCTCCGTAAATTTCGCGCCAAACTTTACAAAATTTAATATTTAGGCTTAATTTGAGTCGTAGAATCGAAATATGGAAAAACATGCTATGTTATTTCAGAAAATGTCCGATTTTGTGTCAAAATATCTATGTTAGAATGAGGCTATATATAAATCTAATATATATCCTAAGTAGCGCTTTCGAGACATGAAAAACGCAGTCTGAATTTCGTCAATCGTTCGAGTAGAAAGGGAGATATAGAACTGTTTTATTCTTTTTTTTGCGCAGTGTACGTAAGTGTAAATCGTCCCAGAGTAATAAGTAATACCCAGGTTGCAAATGTGAATTTTAATGCTTCAGCATTTACAAAACCAGCCAGGATATACGGCGTAATTCAAAGGTAAGGAATTTCAAATTGAAACTAAGCCCAAACGCTACACATGTTATTATGTTAACCCAAAGGCTGCACAGAAATAATAAGTGCGCAAGTTATCTCAAACCTACACCGGTGTGACAAGCACTATTGGCGAGAATAAAGCAAAACCGAACGTATAATGCTATCGTAGAAATTCCGCTACTAACGTGGCATTCAACAAGCAGAACGCGCTCTATTTAAGTAATCTAAAACATCCCTTTAAATACTATCTGTTTCTACCTCATTTAAATACGCGCGAGCTGAAATTAGCATTCTGGCAGGAAAGCGAAAAAGGAGAAGTGACAGTAAAGCTACGTAACATAATAACTGGTTAATTAAAATTAAAAAATATATGCTTTACAGAGCAGTTCTGCTAAACAATATATTTCCCATCTACAAAGATATAGGTTAAGCAAGCAATGATTTGCATTGCAGCATAAAGGCTATTTTTGTAATCTTATGTTGTACCTGTTCACTCTGGCGCTTTGACTTTTGCCATTTTATTCAGCGTTTTCTAAATGTAAGATGGCAGCATGATAAAAGCTTTGATAGCAAAAATAAACGATTAATTAAAAACGCTAGCACTTTCTTTTCTTTCGTGGATTTAGCTTGGCTTTATTGCAAAGTTCTTATGTTAACTAAGCAGATATTATCATTTTGATTTTTACTTTAACTTCTTTTTTCCATGGTTCTCACCAGACTGCAAATTAGTTTTGCACACCACAAAAAAAAACGCCGATTGACGAAATTAAAATTGCATTTTTGATGTCTCGAACGCGCGACTTAGGATATATATTAGATTTATATATAGCATTGCACTAACATGGGAATTTTGACGACTGAAACTATACCTAGATATTAAATTTTTATAATTTCTCGTGAAAGATTTACAGAGAACTTTAAAAATTTATCTTTAGGATTTTTTTTCAGTTGTGCCGTGAATAATTCACTTGGCGAACTTATTAATTTAGAGCAACCTATTTTCCTTTCCTTTTTTTCATTGTACTCGAGCGAAAAAGGTCACGGTCATTACATTCATATCATTTTAGAATAGGGCGTAAAACACATTTTCGTTGTTATCTCTTATAATGAACACAGCAAATTTCAAAACACTCCAAATTGCAAATTCACTCATATCTTAGGAAATTTTGAATAAAAAACTCTAATTTTTTTGGAGGTATGCTTAGAAATACATCTGCTCTAAGATGATGCCAAAATTTTATAAGTTATATTTCAAAATGTTTTTCCTGAAATTTATAAACATTATTTAAAAGTAAAAATTTTAGAAATAACTCATAAAAATGGGAGAATTTTATTTGGATTAATATTAAATTTCAAATTGTGGAGGAAGAAATCAAGTAAGTTTAATAAAATAAAAGAGATACTAATAAATATAAACCAAATTCAGTTAACATTGAGGAGCTGAAATAGTGAGAACTAATTTTTTTAAAAACTACTCGCGCGAGTTTTACAAAACGTGGTACTTTGGCATAATTTGAGCCGTAAAAACGAAATATGGAAAAAAACAGAAAAAGTCCGATTTTATATCAAAATACCTATATTAGAACAATAGTATATATAAATCAAATACATAGCGTAAATCGCGCTCTCGTGACATGAAAAACGCAAGTTGAATTTCGTTAATCGGCTCAGTGGAACGGGAGATATGGAACATTTTTCAGTCCAAAGGGGCTTTGTCCCTGAAGGACTATTGTTTTCGTTTGCGGAAACATTAAAAGTCTGAATCACTTTTCAAACAGTTGCTACCAAATATTGCAGCCCCGTACTATATTTAAAGAAACTAAATAATGAAGAATCTGTATAAATGTATGTATGTTTTTCGCATTGTGAAAAAACAACTGTTCCAAGAGCCATCCACTTTTGAATAACGTACGTTTCCACACGAATATGGGCATCCGGAAGCCTAAATTTGGAATTTGTTTTATTATCTATTTCATATTTTGTAATACTTTAACGACGTTTTGATGAACAAACGCAACGATTTCAAAAGGAACAATGGCAACACTGTACAAAAAAAAAACTTTTTATCTCCAGCGCGTGAGAATGTGCATCGGAAATTCTAAAGATATTCTCTTTTTAAAATTATTTTGTGATATTGCTGTTGAACTGAATTTTCTGGTTTAAGTGTGAAAAACATGACATTTAATAAATAAAGGTAACAAACAAAATGTTAAAAACGCCCCTTTGGACGTAATTTAAAATCTCAAACCTTTCAGATTTTTTTTTGTGGGTGTACATGTTTAAGCTGAAAGTTTCGGATCTTACCCTGAGATTCTTGGCACTGGCGCCACGTTGTTAGATTTTGGCAGGTTTATCTAAATGCAATTGACTCGGCTTTTGCATTATTTTGCAGCCGATTACTTGATTATTAAACATACGTGAGGGTTAGATGATCCTGCTTATGGCTTATTCATTTGACAGTTTAGTCTTAGACAACTTTTATTAGCTTTTAAATTTAAGAATCTCTTGTTGATTAAATTACATCTCTGCAAATGATGGTTTATTTGTTGCAGAAGTTAAAGTTTCTGTTAAAAAGGCTTTTAAACTTTCGCAATCCTTGTCATAGTGCCTTAGACATAACTCTCTACCTGTTTAGTAAGGTGTCAGGACTTAAATTCAAGTATCAACACAATTGCAACCTTATATGTGGCGCCCGAAATAAAAAGGTGGTGGGCGATAATTTGACACCACTAGGATGTGGCGAATGTACTCCGTCATCTCCAGTCGTCCTTTAAAAGGGGTGAGTGTATAACATACTTTCTCCTTTCTTGATGTAACTCAACAGCCAGGCTATTTTTTAAATTCGTATTTTTAAATAATTTCTACAAATTTTTCGAAAATAATTTTGAGTTAAAACGAATTAAATTTTGGCCATCATCTTAAAGTAAATGTATTTCTAAACATACCAGCAAACAATTAGAGTTTTTTATTTAGAATTTCCTAAGATACACGGGAATTTACATTTTAGCGCGTTTTGAAATTAGGCCTATTTGTTATAAGCGATAATAACGAAAACGTGGTTTACGCACTCTGTTAAAATTATTTGAAATTTATGAATGATGGCTTTTTTCCCACTCGTGGGAAAAAGGAAATGAAAAAAGGAAAGGAAAATAGGTTGCTATAAATTAAGAAACCCGCCAGGTGAATTACTCTTGGCGCAAATTGAAAAAAATCCGCCGTGATAAATTTTTAAATTTCTCCATAAATGTTTCACCAAAAATTACAAAATTTAATATCTAGGCATAATTTGAGTTGTAGAATTGCAATATAAAAATTTTTTTATGTTATTTCAGAAAATGTCCGATTTTCTGCCTAAATACTTATTTTAGGACAATGTTATATGTAAATCTAATATATATCCTAAGTGTTGCGCTTTCAAGACATGAAAAAAGCAATTTGAATTTCGTCAATCGGCCCAGTAGAACGGGAGATATAGAACTGTCATTTTTTTCGCAGTTTACATATAGATCCCTCTTCTTATGCCTTACGCCTGAAAAATGGCTTTTGCTTGTTCAGAACTCCAGCATCGGAGCTCAGGAGTTTTTATCGCATCATCGTGTTTTTGTGCAAAATTACTTTTTCTCGCAATATGATTGGAATTTGTAAACGGAAAATATTCATTCCAGCAACTTAAATCGTATTTTAATAACTTGTGAGTTTTCTTATATTCTTTTCCATTAAATTCAGAGTAAATTTAATTTTAGTGGATGTGTAAGAATTGTTAATATTTGCCATTTTATTCCATCTATTAATGGTAAATTTTAATTTTAACATTCATTTTATTACAAACAATGTCCTCCTTAGACAGTTCCATCGAAAACTTATCTTTAACAGTTTGATATATTGGTAATTAACGCAGTAAATGGAGTTGAATTTTGCTATTTATTAAACTTCAGATTAGCATCGATGCTGTAAATGTGTTACGACACTCTGAAACCGACAGAATAAAATGTCGCTTGGAGAATTACGTCATCAATTTGGTACCAAAAATGGAGTTTTTATGTCGTTTACCTTTCACGTGTTATCGGTTCAAGTTCATAAGCAATTAAAGGCGCATTTCTTACGATGCGTATCGGTTGTTCTTCAACTTATAATACCTTTCTACATAAAGTTTCAGATTAGAAGTCTTCGAAAATGCTCCAATAGTTTCTACACTCCATTCCCTTGATGCAGGCTATCCATCATGTCCCATAATTGGACCCGTCATCCCTCCTTTGCATGACTCTCGGCTTATTACAGTATTTGGCCCGGCGGAAGGAAATAGTTCAGAATAAGGGATACGCCTTCGAGCTTTCTACGTCTACAGAATTGCGCGGAAGGATTTCCTCAAAATGGCTGTTAACACATAATCAAAGGTAGAAACTGTTTGCGTACGTTTTGATCTGTACATCAGTCTTATTTTTATGGTGCGTGTTGTCGCTAATAAGATCGCATTCTAAAGTAAATTCGAAAACCTTTTATGTTCACATATATTCTATAATTTAAAATTTTTTTATCCTCTTGTTATTTTATTTTGTAACAATTTATCCCATTGTTATGTGGATACGATAAATATTTGCTCCTATTACATTTTTGAAGGAGCAGAAAATTTGATAATTCAATTTGAAAACAGTAACCAAAGAGAATATTGTAAAGA
Organism: Stegodyphus mimosarum; assembly: GCA_000611955.2. Taxonomy (NCBI): domain Eukaryota; kingdom Metazoa; phylum Arthropoda; class Arachnida; order Araneae; family Eresidae; genus Stegodyphus; species Stegodyphus mimosarum. The sequence goes on from KK118476.1 coordinate 164,897, forward strand.
CCGAATGAATGTGAAATATTTTGAAACAATTTAATTGATAAACCGAGAAACATCTTGCTTTCGTTATATTAGACTGAGGCTGATATGAAACGTTTATAGCAGTTTTCGTTCAGAAAAGGTAGCATTTTAATAATTATTGACCAAGTGAGTTCACTTAAATGAACACTGGACTCTTTCGGTTGGTATTTCTAATGTTTTCTAAGTACGACAGCTCATATTTCAAAATTTCAATGAACACGATAATATTTCCCAGCTGATCTTTATTAAGTTCTCAAAACCACTCCTGGCAGCTCTAAATCAGAGAATTACTCTCAGTTAATACGGAATATGTTCTCCAACTTCAGTAATTTAGTGTGTAATAGGAGTATTCAGGCTCATTAAGTGGACAATTACTAAAATTGCTTTCCAAAAGGTTTTAGATACTTAAGTATAAAACAAGGAGATTCGTATCTACAGAAAATTGAAATTACGGAAAACAGACAAAGAGGAATATGAAATATGTCATGTTAAAAATATTATTTACTTAAATCGTTTTCATCATTGTGTTGTATTGCATTGTACATTCATAACTATTAATGTATTATTACTAATGCGAATGCATAGTAATAATTTCAGTATTAGTAGTGAATAATTAGAAATACTGACATACCTGTGATCACATATTATTACTGGAAATTTTAGCGAAAACTATTCCGATGGTCTCATTTCAAGAAGAGTCATAAAGGAAACTCAGTATGTCGGAATAGCTAATTAACTCTGAGTTTAAAAACGAAACAGTTTTAGTAAAGAAAATTATTGTATATTTAGGAAAAGTTTATGTATATAAAACGCTTTATTTTAACAACACATGATTACTGTATATCATGTAAAATGGTACTGTATATCGTGTAAATTATCATTATTATATGATAATTTACGTGATATACAGTACCATTTTTCATTTGATAGTAATCAATAATAGTGTTAAAATCAATTGGAACAAAGCGGCTTTTTTCCACAACATTTTACGTTGTTTGACAGCTTGTGCCAGCAGGTCCCTTAAAGCTGTTTTATTTGCCTTAAAGTCATCCAGTTGTCTGCTTTTGATTACTTTTAGGTCTTTTAGAGAATCAAATACGATTATTGCATCATTTTAGGCTTGTTTTTGGGAGAAAAAGAAGTTACTATGAATGATTTATAAGTGCGTTTTCCCTTCTTTCTTTTCAGTCTGTTAACAATCACAGCATAGACAGGATTTTAGAAAAGTGGAGGTTTCGACCTTTTCTCCGCAGCAGTCATTGTCATAGTTACGAGTTATGGTTTGACGGAAGGAAATGACCTTGAAATGTCTATTCTAAAATATAACACTGTATTTAAATCTGCAAAAAAAATTTCTATCTACTCTCCGCATGTCTTCGTGGTGTAATTGGAAGCACGTCTGGCTGCCGTCAGAAGGTCCAAAGTTCGAATCACGGCGAGGGCTTTGCACACTTTCGTATTTCCGTCTTCGAAAAATCTAATGATTTCACAAACTATTTGCAGTATTTTTGAGAAAGGCATTTCGAAACAATTTTAATTTTATAATATTATTCGTGAAATTATACTTTATCAAATATTATATCAATACATTAGATTCTTGACAGTATTATAGTTTAAATAATTTTTTTGGTTTACTTTCAAACTATTTTTACCGATTAGAAAACGTGAATCAAATGAAAACGTGAGTTTTAATGTGTACTGAGTATTAATGCTTCTATTCATTACTGACAAATGAATACCTTGTAGAGACGTTGGGTTATTTCGAAGCAGGAGACATGAAAAATGAGCAATGTCCTCGCCGGGATTTCAACCTTGGACCTCTCGAATACGCGCCGACGCCGAGTGTGCTGGCCATTACACCCTGAAGGCATGCTAAGAAGGCGGGAGGAATACTTTAATTAGTAAAAATATCAGATATTTTTATATTATCAATAAAGAACATACATTAATATGGGAGAATTAATTATTTGCATTCATATGAGAATTTAATTAATCTTAATTCTTCGTAATTTGCACCAGTATGAGAATTAATAAATATTCATTATATTCATTCATATGAGAGAATTCAATAAATAATACTTATTAACATGCATTTGTGTGAGAAACAAATGAATATGCAATAATGCAAGTAAAGAAATATTAATAAAGAATACACAGTAAAGAGCACAGAAATTTAAAATATTAATCAGTAAAGTATGTTCATTAATTTGATTATTAATGCGCGCATTTTTTGCTGATTGATAATTCCGTTCTGAAAAATAACTGATAATGTTTCTTTTATCAATCATTTGCTTTCCTTTCCTTTATCGTGTTTAATTAGCATTTGTAACTTCTGATATTAAAGATTATAAGAACGTCTTCCCTGTTCCAGTGCTTGAAAAAAATAATTTTTTTAATACTCGAACACATTTCACGTTTCAAAATAAAATATATTTTCTTTCGAAATGAGTGTATATGAGCTCATAAAAAGATTCACTATTTTTTATATGTTTACCATTTCTATAATCAAATATAATTCTCTGTTCTTAAAATTCCGATGCTGATCACACATTTTAAGAAATATGATAAAGAATCGATTGAGACTTAAGCGAAATGAAAGATTTTTAGACATAAATTTTTACTTATGCCAATTTAACAATTCTCTAAAAATATACTTCACAATATTTATATTTTTGCCAAAATTTTGATCAGTTGTATCACCGTTCTGAAAATGTACAACAAAACTAATTTAACTTGCGAGCAACTTTGTGCAAAATATGAGTTTTCTAATTACGGGGAAGCTCATTTAGAGTTGAATGACTCAAAAGTCCTAACTTCGTGGAAGAGAATTCAGATCGATTAATCAAATGAAAACCGTATCGAATCTTGTAATTAATGAACTTGGCTTCGAATTGAGTGCTTCGTTCTGATGAAGGAAAGTTAAACAAAGGATTTTTGCTATCACGTGATGGCGAAGTTAAATGAAAAGGCGATTTACATCCTGGCCTTGAATCTGTTGAGTTTTAGCATGCGAGCTTCAGGAGTTAACTTATTGACTCACGTGCATTTATTGGTAAATTTAGGTTTACGTCCTTTGTATATGTGTTCTTTCCTTCAGTACCTCTTTCAATAATTTAGGAAGAGGAAACTTACGTCTCAGAATAATACCTGAGTCTTACTTTGTGCTTTTAAATTCATTTAAGTAAATAAATTAAAATCTGGAAGCTTTCAGATTTTATATTACGCCTAACGGGGCGTTTTCTTCATTTGCGCGCACATACACGTTTCGTAAGCTTTTGGGCTAACGCCGTTTTGGGATAAACATATTGAAAAGCAGCATACCTTTAAATTTTCGACATACGATCTCGCCAGCTGGAGATAAAAACATTTTATGCCTCACAGTGTGTTACCGCTGCTTGGTTTAAAATCGTAGAGAGTTTCTTAATCAAAAATTTGTCAAAGTTTAAAAATTATGAAAGAAATAATAAAACAAATTCGAAATTCAAGATTCGGTCTTTCATGTGCCCATATTCGGGTGGAGGACTATGTTATTCAAAATTGGATTTCTCTAGATATCTCCGTTTTTTCACAGTGCGAGAAAAATAACATACATTCCTACAGCTTCTTCACTATTTAATTTTTAAAATATAATACAAGACGATAATATTTGGCAGCAACAATTTGAAAAGTGACTTACTGTTTATATTGGACAATGTTTATCCCGTTTCGAAACTAATAGCCCATTTGGGCTATCGCCAGTTTGGGTTAAAATTTAAACAAATTTGAATAAATAATGCGTATAAGAGTATAAACACCCATTCAAGTTAGTTTACATCAATAAAGTCAAAAGATACATAACATTGAAAAAATGTCTAATACAGTGGAAAAATTAATTTGCCTAGACCCTAAATTGGTAATTAAAATGTTAAAACAATTAGAAAATGTAGTTTGAAAGTCTAGAGCATTGAATATACGTTCTTCACTATCAATCACGGCGTAGTTTTAAGGAAACCAACTGTTTTGAACAGTCTTCTAGTAAAGATAGACGAGAGAAAAATCGTCAGCAAAAATGCTTTTTGTCTTTCATGCCAGTTCACAATTAGCATCAATATCTCATTTCTGCTCTCATGTAGTACCTGCTACCTCAAGTATTGTAATCAAGATAAATTCCGGGTATCATATTTCAACGAAAATATCTCTTTTGACCCCTATTGAATGCAATTTAACGATGTTTTTGCGTAACATCTGTACGTAAGGACAGAATAAAGGACATTTTCCCCCCAAACGAATTATAAAATTGATTTAAAAGGGATTCAGAAGAAATTTTCCTCGTGGCGTGTACGTACGTACATACATACGCACGCATGTATGTATGTATTTCGCATAACTCAAAAATGAGTAGACTTAGAGCGTAGAAATTTTGTATATAAAGGACTGCTATAGCATGTATTTATGCACCTCCCATTTTGGTGGCAATCGACCTTAACAAAAGTGTATAAATATATATATATATATGTGTGTATATATATGTATACCCACTCTGTTACTGGGCTCCGTGAGCTCAGTTTTTTATTGCTATATGTGGGTAAATTGCGTATTTTTATTTTAAAAATAATTGAATTATGTTCTTCTTGTCTTCCTGTTAAATGTTAACTGCCTTTAGTTAATCTGCATGTTACAGTTGTAGAATTATCAACAATTTAAAATTCGTTTAGGTGCGGCTAAGCCTATTTATTTTTACCATAGCAGCCATATTTGTTTACATTTGATACTTAGTAGAATAGTAGATTTATTGCCAATCTAGAGAAACTAAGCATCGCAACAACAAAGTAACATCCCCTTTTATTATTGCGAATTAAATTATGCTTAATCCTTTCTGGAATCATCATTTAAGTTATTAAATTATCCCATGTATTGACTCAGCATAGCGTCCACAACAAATTAAGTCAAGTTCTACACCTTCAGGGTCTTTTTGCCGAGTGAGACCAAAAGTAAACTTTCAGTTTTGTCCACCGAAAAATCTGCCTTCTTGCCAGCTGGCCGAATTTTGCGTAGAAACTCTAATTTTAATTGTAAATATTTTTCTTTAAATTGTTTTAACTGTATTTAATGTTTCATATTATTCTATATTTTTCCATTTTTAATAAAGATATTTTGAGGTTTTATTTATTTTTGCCTTGTCGAGAAGTGAGAACTGAATTAATTGAATGAGAAATTTATCTCTAATGAGATGCGAGGAAATAAGTTTAAATGAAATGCGGAAAAAATGCGTATAATTTAATATTCCGTATAAGGAAGTCATGTGGTGTACACATCAGATTTTCTTTTATTACATGATCGCTTTAGTGTACATCATGTAACAGATGCAAATTTGCACAAAAGTAACAATTATTCCTCAATGTTTTTATATGTGATAGCGACTGGATAGAACGAATAGGTATTTGTACGCGATCCTGTATTGAAGCTTTGTTGCCTATACAATGTCCTTGCAAAGTAAATAGATATACAGGCACATCATCGCCATAGTTCGCTCAGCCTCTGTAATTTTAACAAAATAATTCAAATAAAGCTGTAATATAACTGTAATATGACAACTGTAAATATAACAGATTAATTCGAATTTAATTCAAATATTTTATTTATCGATATTAAATTCACTGAAATACGCTCAAATAATGTGTGTACTATATATTTTACTATATTTGGTCGGTGTAATGAAATTTTATTAATTAGAGACTTGATATAAAAAATAAGTTTTCCCTCAAAAAGAATCGATATAAGTAAGCAAATTTAAGGCGCTGAATTATACTGAATTGAGGAGGAATTCATGGAAATAGATGGAAAATCTTGTAGGAAGATTCGAGGCTGTGGGCTTGTAGAAATAGATCTCAGTTATCCACGTCGTTGACAATTACAGTAAAGACGTAAGAAGTGACTAGTGACGTAAGAAGTGAGTAGTATATTTGTGACGTCATATTTTTTGGCGATTGCGATGATAAAAGTCAAGTACCGTGGAAAATGCATTGTGGGTTTGTAAGTAGGCGCCTATGTCCGGTTTGATTAGACGATTTCAACAGATTATGCCTTAAAGAAAATCTTAGCAATCCCACTTATTGCGCTCCATGTTTTTTAGTTTATATTATGTGCTTATTAAGCACATATTCTGCGGCATGTGTCTACACCATTTTAAATGCCGCGGTAAAGGCAGTAAGATAACTTATTGTTTCGTGTTAAACTATAAACAGTAAAAACGCAAAAAAAAAATACTAAGCATAAACTCAAATGAAGGTTTAAAATAAATGTATTTGTTAACTCGACAGCCTGACGGTTACGCACAATTTATACAAGTGTAAACTCCACAGTTTGTAAGAAACATAATCGATATTAGTAAGCAAATTTAAGGCGCTGAATTATACTGAATTGAGGAGGAATTCACGGAAATTGATGGAAACGCTTGTAAGAAGACGCAATGTAGAAATAGATCTCAGTTATCCACGTAGTTGACAATTACAGTAGAGACGTAAGAAGTGAGTAGTAAGAGGTGACTAGTGAAGTAAGAAGTGACTACTAGACGTAAGAAGTGACTAATGACGTGCTCACAAATAAAACATAAAATTTTGAATTCTCAAAACACCATTATGACCCTATAGAATTTCGTACAGTGAATGGAATACAGCTGAAGTGGTCAGATAAGCGTATGGAATATACAATGCAATGCCACCCAGACGGTATAGTGGTTAAGGGAGGCCTGACTGCGATACCGAAGGACCCGGGCTCGAATCCTTGAAAAAACATGGATGTAAAAATTGTCTGTCCTTTCATAGAAGGCAAAGGTGACCCACCTATTTATTAGGTGCTTCCATATTAAAGGGACCAACACATATGGCCCTAGGAGTGGCCGATGCCGACACAGGCAAGTGCTCGCTATTGGAGAAATATATATATTTTAAATGGAAAAAGTGATATATATATATATATATATCACTTTTTCCATTTAAAATAGTAACATAACTATATATAACTTATATGATATATGTATAAAAAGTATGCTTAATATCTCTACAGTTTAGTTTCGTTGCTGTTGTTTCAAGAATTTCTTTTCATTCCCAACAAAGTCGTTAAATCGTATGTCTAGTTATATCCCAGAATTTAAATGTTTATGTCCGAAGCTCAAATTGTAAACAGTTTGTCGAGATTCATTTGTAACTCGAAAATAAGAATGCCTAATTTCTAACAGAATCTGTGCACAATGGAAGAAGAAATGTTTCCTCTGAATTTGAGATTTTCACAAATTTCACCTCTCACAAAAGCGTTTTCTCGTCATATCTTCGTAAAACATGCCTTGCCAAAGAATTTCTTAAAGTCAACAAAACCATTCTGTTTAGAAATAACAAGGACGTTTGAAGGCTATTGACAGGGGATTTTCATAGAAAATTAAAAAATGTTCATCCCAACAAACCGAAAGGCACACTCTTGTTTTAGAAGATTACAGGAATTCTGTTATAATTCCTTTCTTTCCATCAATTAGCTATATAATTGCACGTATTTTACAAAAATTTAATTTTGGGGTCGCTTATTCCCCTATCAATAAAATTCCGAGTTCCATACTTAAGGACCCCATTCCGGATATAAATCTCTGAGGTATTTACAAGATTCCCTGCCAGTGGGGTTTAATTTACATTCGCCAAACTAAGAGAGCCTTAAAATTTCGTGTTAAGGAATATGAGGCATATATTAGGAGAAGGGAAACACAGAAGGGAAGTCTTCTCTTGTCCAGCACTGTTGGTCAAAAAATCACACTTTCAAATTTTGTGCAACAAAATTATTCACAAAACATCTTCCATTGATGAATTAGATGCGTTTAACATTAAAAAATCCATACATTTTCCTTCTTGTGTTAAAGCAAGATAGTTCAAATACCATTTGTTTTTGATAAGATCGTTACTGAAATCTTTTCTTCAGAACGTATATTTCATACAGCCGCCCACACGGTATAGTGGCTAGAGAAGCCTAGTGTATACTGAAGGACACGGCTTCGACTCCCTGAGAAGGAGGGCATGGTTGTTTGTAAATATATAGTGTCCGTGTGGCATCGGGGCACTCTAAATATGCGGCGAGCCGACTAGAGACATTGGTGTAAGGAGAAGAGGGGGTGGAAAACTTTCGGACACGTCCCTCTGGGGTGCTCTCCATCACAATTTGTGTCGGAACTGAGCGAAGCCATACTGTCACCTGTATGGTGCTCAAGGCTCTTGTCAATAACAAACACGGTTGTGCTCTCCTTGGCACAATGAATTTCATGGGCGTTTTCTGATGTTACTGTCAAACAAGTGAGATAAGTCACAACAAAAACACATTTTTATATAGTTATCGGGTCTTAAAATGCATTTACATAACATATAAATATTACCTACAGCATTTCTCAGAATTTATGGTGCTCTAAGGTAAGCATCGTACTAACAAATACATTGGTAAAACAAAATGAAATGTAAAAACTTATACTATCTTATTCAACAGCTCATCGGATTCAGACTCCATGGAGCCCAAGTGAAAAACATCGTTCTCAACGAAAGGAAAATACTATACCCCAGTTCTAGTTTATTTTATCTTTTAGTCACACAAATAACACTGCCCCCCCCTCCAAAAAAAAGGACAGTTCTATATCTCCCGTTCTACTGGGCCGATTGATGAAATTCAAATTGCGTTTGTCATGTTTCGAAAGCGCGACTTAGGATATGTATTAGATTTATATATAACATTGCTTAAAGAGAGGTATTTCGACCCAAAAGCCGACTTTTTCTGAAATGACGTGTCCATTCTTTTCATATATTTCGATTCTACGACTCAGTGCCAAACTACCAACTTGTGTAAAATTCGCATGAGTAGTTTTTAAAAAACTAGTTCTCAAAATGTTAACACCTCAATGTCATTTTAATTTGGTATGTATTTATTAACATCTCTTTTTTTACGAAATTTATTAGATTCCTTCTTACCCGCTTCGAAATTTAGGTCCACTCCAAATAAAATTCACACGTTTTTTATGATTTATTTTTAAAATTTGTATTTTTAAATAGTTTTTATAAATTTTTCTAGAACAATTCGCATTAAACATATAAAATTTTTACGATCATCTTAAAGTACATGTCTGCAAAAATTAGAGGTTTTTATTAAAAATTTCCGAATATAGAAATGGATTTATATATTGGCTCATTTTAAAATTTGGCATATTTGTTTAAAGCGATAATAACGAAAATATGGTTTACGCAATTTGTTAAAATTATTTGTAAGAAGGAACAATGTGACTTTTTTCCGTTCATGCACAATGTAAAAAGGTAGGAACAATGTGACTTTTTTTTCCGGTCCTGCACAATGAAAGGGATAGGAAAATAGGTTGCCATGTATTAAGAAGTTCGCCAAGTGAATTATTCTTGGCGCAAACTGAAACAAATTCGCCAAGTTAAATTTTTGAATTTCTCCGTACATTTCGCACCAAAGTTTACAAAATGTAATATTTAGGCATAATTTGAGTCGTAGAATCGAAACATGGAAACAAATTGGCATGTTGCTTCAGAAAAAGAACCATTTTGTGTGAAAATACATATAAGTCTTGGCAGTATGTGCCATGACACTTGTCCACGCTATATATAAATCTAATATATATCCTAAGTCGTGCTTTCGAGACATGGAAAATGCAATTTGAATTTCGTTAATCGGCCCAGTAGAACGGGAGATATAGAACTGTCTTTTCTTTTTCATTTTCTTTCGCAGTGTACATACAAATGTACAAATAGAATCCCAAAAAGATCACATAGCGAATGTTTACATTCTGTACTCAAAGTTCCGTTCATAGTTTATCAAAGGTCTATGTTCCATGTTGTTCGTTTTGTCAATTCACTTCAAATCGTAAATGGTTGCGACGATCAGCACTAAATAGGTAATACATAAATAAGAGCTAATAATAAATAGATCAGCTGTAATAGTTTGGCACTCAACTAAAATGGTTCTCTTTGCATTCAACGGCTTTTCTGATAAACGGAATATAATCTTTAATAATACAACAATTAATGAATACATGTATCCTAAATTTTATAACAGATATTTCTCCTTTACGTATGAGGAAAATGTATCTTTAATAAGAGTGCCAGACACAGAATAAGTACATTAAAGTAACACAACTTAAATACACTTTCATTGTCTGACGGCGTTTCTCAAATTTCACCTGTAAGAGGAAAGTCGATAACAATAACTTAAAGCGAATCGATACAAATCAATATTTAATACCTTTGAGTGAATCGATGCAAGTCGATAATAATCTCATTCCACAGAGTGAGTCAATACAAATTGTAGAATTTATTATTCAGAGTATTAAAGAGACTACATAAATGAGAAAATACCTCACTATATATATCAAGTAAGGAAAACAAATTATTTGAAACTCTTACATTATAACAGGAATTTTAAATTTGCAAAACTCTGTAATGTTTGTGTAAGGCAGAGTGTACCTCTATCAGGAGGTTAGTATAAACTGGTGATAAAACTAATAGATAATAGTCTGTGGTTTTATAAGTGGCTTTGTGATATTAGAAGCAAATTGGAAAACCCTTTAATTAGTAAAGATAAATTAACGTGTTTCACTTTAATTAAACATAAAAGTAATATCACATATATGCATAGGTTCATCCTACTGCTTATCAAGGAACTAATATGCTCAGATATTGAGAAGAGATATAAAGACACCTCATATTAGATAGACATGATTTAAGCCTTAAAACGCCTTGAGAAAAATCTACTAAACACAGTTAACTCTAAACCCTGTCTGTGTGATTAGTAACTCATACTCACCTGCAATGTTTAAGTCATCAAATATAATATCTACGAATACTGGGTAATTAGTTTATTGCTTACACTAAATACTGAGTCTCTGCGATTATTGTTTAGTTATTTAAATCCTTTGTGAGGTATTTCACTAATGTTCTCGAAATGTGTCCTGTAACAGCCTGCAAACAGAGTGTATAAAAGCGAATTCAAGTTGTACATGTTCTTCAATCATGAACTGTGAGGAAATTTACTGGTAAAACTTTAAGTTAACAATTTACTTTCGTTGTCCACATCAAATTTTGTCATATTGCTTCTGGTAAAATTACCAAATTAATAAAGCGTTCCATGAGAGGCATATAAACAAGTGCAATGCGAGTTATCGATTCCCATACTGTCACAATGGTAGTTTTGGTCTTGAAGATTAACTCCAGACATCATCCCTTGCAGTGGTGCAACTGCCAGTAAGTTTAGAAAGTTTACTTTTGTATGAGTTCTGTCATTAACCATTTGCAAGAATGAGATTTCTGATATAAGTCTGCGAAAGGTTGTGTTTCACTACTGTCTTATATTCGGGCTCAGTGGCACTTTCGGTCTTCTCCAGTCGTCATGTCTTACAGTAGTACAACTGTGAGTAAAATTAGAAGGTTTACTTTTGCGTGAGTTCTGACATTAACCATCTCCAAGAATGAGCATGCGAGAGATTTTATTTCACTGTCGTCTTATAGCCGCGCTACATCGCAGTTTTGATGGTGAAGTTTAACGCATTCGTCATTCCTTACACTGGTACAACACGCAAGTAAGCTTAGAATGTTTACTTTTGTGTGCATTCTGGTATGTTTAACTATCTCCAAAAATGGGACTTCTAATATGAGCATGCGGAAGGTTTTGTTTCACTGCCGTGTTATAGTCACGCTCAGTAGAAGTTTTGGTCTTAAATATTAACTCCAGTCGTCATCCCTTACAGTGGTACTACTTCGAGTAAGCTTAGAACGAGAACGTTAACATTTGTATGCATTCTGAGTTGTTTAACCATCTCCAAGAATGAAACTCCTGATATTAGCATGCGAGAGTTTTTGTTCTTTGCTGTCTTATAGCCGCCCTGAACGGCAGTTTGGGTTTTGACAATTAACTTCACTCGGCATCCCTTACAGTGGTAGAACGGCCAGTAAGTTTAGAAGGTTTACTTTTGTATCAGTTCTGACATTAACCATCTCCAAGAACGAGACTTCATATATATGTGTGCGAAAGGTTTTGTTTCACTTTGTCTTATAGCCGCGCTCAGGGGCACTTTTTGTCTTCTCCAGTCGTCATTTCTTACAGTAGTGCAACTGCGAGTAAAATTACAAGGTTTACTTTTGTATGAGTTCTGGCATTAACCATCTCCAAGAATGATCGTTCGAGAGATTTTGTTTCGCTGCTGTCTTATAACAGCGCTCAGTGGCAGTTTTGGTCTTGAAGATTAACTCCAGTCGACATCCCTTACAGTGATACAACTGCGAGTAAACTTAGAAGGTTTATTTTTGTAAGAATTCTGGCATTACTAACAATCTTAAAAAGTGAGACTCCTGATGTTAGCATGCGAAAGTTTTTGTTTTAGTGCCGTCTTATAACAGTCCTCAGTCGCAGTTTCGATCCTGAAGATTAACTCAGTCATCATCCCTTACAGTGGTACAGCATGCGAGTACGCTTAGAAGGTTTACTTTTGAATGCACTCTGGCATGCTTAGGCATCTCCACGAATGAGACTCCCGATATTAGCATGGGAGAGAGTTTGTTCTCTGCTGTCTTATAGCTGTGCTCGGTGGCAGTTTCGGTTTGACAATTAACTCCAGTCGGCATCCTTTACAGTAGTACAATTGCGAGTAAACTTAGAAGATTTACTTTGTATGCATTCTGTCCTGTTTAAAATCCCGAAGAATGTGTCTTCCGATATAAGCGTGAGTGTTTTTGATCCGCTGCTGTTTTCTAGCCCCTCTCAAAACTTGTTGAATTCTAGCCTCACGACAACCAATTAATGGATTATATATTAAGAAAGATTACCTCTGGATCTCACAACATATGGGACAATTATGTCATGTAATTAGTGGAGTTTATGGAATGTAATTCCTTAATAGAAACTCTGATGTTAACAAAACTGTGTTACTCACCACCTTGTGATGTTAACAATAACACCATTTCATTAGTAAAATAAGGTTCACTCATGGAACAGTACAATCCGATCCCCGAATAGCAATGTATGAGCTCATGTGACATGGAATGATTCGCTAACATTTCTAGATGTTAACGGGAATTTTTTGCTTGTTCACTACATAGCATAACTATGTATACTAACAGGTAACCGCTTTGTTTTCATTTGCTAAAAGCTGCACATTTAGAACAACGAAATCAAATCATTTGAGTCGATTTCGTCAACGAAATGGAATTGAATGAGTGGCTGTTTTATTTTCAGCTTATTAGTGTGGTAAGTTCTATAAGTAGCTCAAAAATCTTGCTTAAACTTTGGAAGGAAGGCAACGGTACGTATGCTACCTACACTTCATAATTTAACAACATTACATATTATAGAGAATAAAGGTTTATGGTATTTGTTTAAAAGCTTTAGTAAGTTTCCTAACAACGTAATAAGACGTGATGCAAAACAAAAGCAGGAATTCTATATTGCCAGGTGTTCAAAAGTATAATTTTAAAATTTAGGCTTAAACATTAATATCAGAATGCAGTCAAATGTATCGACTATTAATAAACAAATATTAAAAGAAAGATTACCTTTACAATGTGCTGTACCTATTTAGAATTTAAATTTATTTTATACTTAGAATTCTATAATTAGAATTTAAATCTATTTTAGTAAAACCTATTTGGATATTCCGTTATTCATGTTTGTGGCGACATGTTAAGACCCTTTAATACTGGTAATTCGACGAGACTGTGAACAGAAACGAATGGGCTAGATGCATGGGTGTTTTTCGTCGTTAACCCTACCTGGTGCTTTGCCATATTCAAGTAATATAAATAACCTAATTTATGTTTCTGGGAACTCTGTTGCTAATCTCCTAATAGTCTATGAAGTCTTCTAATAGTATTCCATTCTAACTTTAGCAATGCTGAAGAAACTGAAGGCATTTTCAAGATTAAACCTTAAAACTGAATTTTGGTAAGCAAACATATTCATATAGTTTCATTAGTGCGATTAGAGAAGGTAAAAATCCTGTCGCTATAATAAAAGCAAATCACATATTTCTCTTTTTCAGCCTGTCGTAGAGCTGTGTAACGAAATATCCTAATTTCTATTTTACCTTACTTGAATCTAGTATTATACCTGTTTCATAAAAGCTGACTGCAAATTAAATTTTGCTTTTCTGTATAGCGACCTACTTTTATTCTTTCAATGAATTTTATTTATGGTTTTAAATTAAAACATTTTTTTAGCTAACCATTTGCTACGCAAGTACAACAACTGCAGTGAGTCCGCTTCAAAATGTAAAGAAGAAAATTCCGAATTTAGGGATTGCCATAACGTTTTCACATAATTATTAGTCCAAAGGAGCTTTGTCCCTGAAGGACTATTGTTTTGCGATTTTGCGTCGGAAAGATTAGAAATCTGTATCACTTTTCAAACTGTTGCCACAAAATATTGCAGCCCTGTATTATATTTAAAGAAATTAAATAATGAAGAATGTGCATAAATGTACGTATGTTTCTCGCATTGCGATAAAACGACGGTACCTAAAGCCATCGAATTTTGAATGCCCTAATCCTGCTGTGAATATAGGCATCTGGAAGCCCAAATTTGAAATTTGGAATTTGTTTTATTAAAGATTTCATATTTTGTAAAACTTTAACGAAATTTTGATTAACAAACTAAAGGCAACAACAACAACATTACTATTATTATTAACAAACAACAAAGCGGGCTATGGCAACGTTGTACAGAAAAAAACAGTCTTATCTGCAGCACGTGAGACTGTGTGTAGGAAATTCTAAAGATAGGCTCAGTTTAAAATTATTTTGCCATATTGTTCTTTAACTGAATTTTATGGTTTAAATGCAAAGAACATGATATTCAATAAATAAAAGTAACATACAAAATGTTTAAAAAACGCCCCTTTGGACGTAATTTAAAATCTGAAACCTTTCAGATTTTTTTATTATTTTTTTATTTAATTCTTTATTCGTCTTATAGGCTATCGAAATTTTTTTGCCAATTACATACTCTAGTGTTTATAATAATAAATTCAAAGCGCAGTTTTTAAATTCTTCCGAGAATAGTTTAAAATTTCCTCAACATCAGAAAAGGAATTCATATTATCAATAAACCTCATAATATGTAAGAAAGATGGGAATTTGTATAGAATACTGCAATAGAATTCTAAATTAATAATAATGTTTTCCGCCACTACTTTGTGTACGAATTTAATTGCCAATGATTTCATATTCAATTTCACGAATGAAAGCTTCATTTATACATTATGTATTAAAATAAATCCCACTTTATAATAAATAAGGAACTTTATTCCTGCAGTATATTAATAATCAAAAGTGAATCCATAGATGATAATCTAATATAAAAGGTACCGAAAAGTGAATTTTAAATTAACGTAATTTTAAGAAACACGGCTCTCGCATATGGTTTGAATAAAAGTGATTTAAATAAAAATAATATCAATTTTGGAGAGCTTCTACGAGGGGAGAAGAATGGCTAAGAAGGGAATTCAATTTACTGTTATAAAAGTAAAATGTATTTCTGTATTCTTGGCACTAGTTTACTTGAATTCATAGTCATTCATTATTAAGCCTAAAATGACTTTGCGTTTTTAAAATGTAACGAATCAGATATTATTAGATCTTTTTTAACTTTAAATCTCATACATTTTCATGAAAGCCATTATATGTAGAATTAATTTATGTTTATTTGGAGTTAATTTAAAGCAATATTTACGTAAATGAAAATAATCGAATACGGCTATGGTTTAATTAATTTCAGCATTTGTTCTCTAATTATTTTTTGCTGAAGGAATAAAATTTTAATTTATATAATTTAAAATATTCCGTGGGCAGGTATTTAAGAAACAATTACATTTACTCTTTGATTTTTCTTTTATTCATAAAGTGTTTTCCTCCTTCTTTTCGCATGTCTCTGTGGGTAACTGGAAACGCGCTCGGAGTGTATACTGGAGGTCCTGAGTTCGAACCTCCGCTAGGGTATTGCTGATTTTTTAAGTTTCTTGACTTTGAAAAATTCATAGACTACAAGTAACGCTAGATCTAAAAAAGGGGGATGATAATTTGTCACTATAGTTCAACCGCCTAATGCGCGACCAGGAGCACAAACACGCATGCGCCATTTGGACCAAATTATTCTCAAAATAGGTTGGAAGAATGGAGACTTTCTTTCCCTCAAGCATACAGACTATATCATTCCGGAGAAGCGAAAGTAACCTCTCACGTCGCAGCAAGTAAAACGCCCCTTTCGGACGAGTCTATGTGTTTTGGCAGAATGCCAGCCAAGGTTTCGTTAAACTGTACCAGGATCAGACGACTGGGTGCACTAATCCCCTTACAATTAAAATTACAGTTTCTACTCAAAAGCAAGCAATTCGTTCAGCGGACAAGATGGAAGATTTTTCGATGCACAAAACTGAAAGTTTACTTTTTCTCTCACGTCAAAAAGACCTCCTAATTTGGTTGCAATCGGCCGTACCAAAAGTACATATATATATATTCGACTCTGTTACTCGACTCAGTGAGCTCAGTTTCTTTATTCTTATATGATTGTAAACTGTGAATTTTTTGCTTTAAAAATGATTGAATTATGTTGTTCTTATCTTCCGGTAAAGTTTTTATGCCTTTAGTTAACCTGCATGATATGTTTTGTAATTATCAACAATTTAAATGTTGTTTAAGAGAGGCTAAGCCTAATTTTTTTGGACATAGCAGCCATATTTGTTTACATTTGAAACTTAACAGAATAGGAGATTTGTTGCCAATCTAGAGAAACTATTCTTCGCAACAAAAAAGATAACGCCTTCTTTTATTATTGCGAATTAAATTCATGCTGAATCCACTCTGGAATTTATTCTAGTAAATATGCGTTTAAAATTTACGTCGTAATTTTTAAATAGATATTTTGAGTTTTTATTTATTTTTGCCTTATCGCGAAGTGAGAACTGAATTAATTGAATCCGAAATGCTGAATCGTCTGTAAAAAACTGTTTCTCTCTTTTTTTTCGTTTGTTTGTTTAATTTCTTTTATACATTGTTTTAGATTTATTATTGTGTTTGAATAGAACATATGGCAACTTTTAGATAATTCTTCAAATGATATACATAATTTTCGTGCATTCTGAGTTATAAAATGAATCAGATGTAGCGCTGTTAAGTGAACCTAGCGTCAGAATGTCGCTTTGGTAAGCAAGTACAGTGAATTTTAAAGAATGCATTTATTGTAATGTGGTTTATACACTATTGCCGAAGTATATTTAATTCAATCCAATAACTTTAAGTGAAATGCAAAGTGCTTATAATTTAATATTCGGTATAAGGAATTCATGTGGTGTACACACCAGATTTTTGATAATGGAAATGAAAGATAAATTCTAAAGACGAAACGCTCATAAAATGTTTGTATATGTTACGGCAATGTATAAAACTCCAAAATTTTAAAAATACCTAGGCATTTTTAAGCGAGGTATGAAATCTGAGCATTATTATATACTTTACTTAGACACTACTACATATAATTATTTTTACAACAGTATGTAATTCCTAGGCATTCTATAGAACGACAAATGCTCTTTAGGAAAAGTATGAAAAAAGGTCACGTTAAAACATTAAATGTTATATTGAAGAAATAATGAAGGACTGCCATTAAAAAAACTTATTATTATTTAAAGTACGTAAAAACATGGTGAGATGATCTTGATACACCACAATAAATTTGCATTCTCTATATGGCTGAGGCTGGAAATCAGTAGTATCTACCTGACAATGGGAATTAAATTCAGAAAAATCATTTTCACTGCAATGCCCCTTTAAATATTTTTTTGGATTTTCTGGCACGGATCACAGAGGTGGATGAACAGCTGAATATCATTACATGTAACTTTTTTTGTGTTTGATTGAAAGTTTTTTTTAAATTCTGTCAAGACTTCTGTGTCTAATACCCAGAGTTACACGAAGTACATTAAATAACTCAGCGTCCATACCGTAGCTTTGCTGGTCAGTTTTTTGCATACTGTATGGCACTGGCGCCTTCTTTAACGGAATAAATGAGTTTACTTTTGTTTTCCACAAGCATCACATCATAGCAATTCAGAATAAATGAGTTTAGTTTTGTTTTCCACAAACATCACATCATAGCCAATCAGGAAAAATGAGTTTACTTTTGTTTTCGACAAACATCACATCATAGCAATTCAGAATAAATGAGTTTATTTTTGTTTTCCACAAACATCACATCATCGTAATTCAGGATAAATCAGTTTACTTTTGTTTTCCACAAACATCACATCATAGCAATTCAGGATAAAGATAAATGAGTTTACTTTTGTTTTCCACAAGCATCACATCCTAGCAGTTCAGCAACTAACAGTCCCGTGGTTTATTCTCAGTAATCCTTTTGGCTTTTTATACCATTTATTAACTTATTAGTAGTTTCTGTTATTCGAAAGGAATCTAAAATGTATTTTATACTTAACCGTTTTGCCATTTGGCATTTTACAAGATGCTTAGGCAATGTGTGAAATGTTTAATCATTTCATACACTGTTGGTCCGTTTTTTGTATTCTATAAAATGCCTAGGTACTCTAAAGAGTTCAGGATTTCATACTTCGCGGATAGCACTGTAGAGACATTAGGTTATTTCGAAGCAGAAGACATGAAAAAGTAGCAATGCCTTCGCTGGGATTCTATCCACGGAACCATTACCTGACTACTATTCCCCCTTTTAAATGGTGACTGGGGATTAGAGGACTCCAGTCGTCAAATTCTGGTGGTGGAAAATCATCATCCACTACCCTTTTTAGTTCGGGCGCGACTATAGATTTATTAGGTTATTTTCGATGTCAAGAAGCTGAAGAAATATTGTGTAATGCCCTCGTAGAGACTCGAACCACGGACCTCTAGAATATGTGCCGAGTTTGCTGACGAAAACATGCTAAGAAGGCTGGAGAAATACCTTATAACATATGCAAATGGAAAATAATGTTTATGTTATAATTGACTGTTCTGCCGCATTGATTTAATTAAAAAATCTACTGAATATCATCTATAGTTTTGAACTTTGTAACTGTTCTGTAAATTTGCTTTTACATATTTGCTGTGTTGAATATACCTTACCAGAATTCTAAGCAATTTCCGTTGAAAGAAAAGTCAGAATTAGCATCAAAAACAGCCGAAGAATATTAAACATTTTAAAAACATCTTGTGAAATATGCTAATAAAATTAGAAATGGAAGTTCATATCTTAAATATAGGCTTCATTTTTAACTATTCAAACATATCATATAACACGCAAAAGAGCATTTTATTTAAAAAACAATAAGAAAAAAGTTAGGGCAAAGAAACGAGCGAATAAGCATTAGTTTTTTATCTGCGCTGGAGCAGGTAGGTATCTTGCCTTATAGCGAAAGAAAATACAGGAAAAGATAAACCAGCAAAAACAGAAGAAAATCATTCTTAAATTTTACAAACATCACTATATTTTTGATCGTTTTCTACACGGAACTTCCTATGCCATCTGATGAAATTCGACGATGTTCTGTAAGTAAAGCACAAAAATCTCATTCGGAATGGGAAAGGAGCAGATCAAGTTTAGAATAACATGGTCTTGCTCGTTATAGAAAATTGACTTGAATCTCATATTTCTACTGATTGTTGGATAAAATAAATAAATAAAAACGAAAGCAAGTATGTGTGTATGCTTCTAAAATGAAGGAGATAATGAAAACCAGACTCTCATTCCAAAACAAAGAAATGATTTAGGAAAACAGAAATGACAAACATTTTGCGACTGTTGTTTTTAAACAAAGAAATTGCGGTCCTGTAGATATTCGATTCCTGATAAATTGATTACTGTGTTCGTTTCTCAAGACAGAGAAATATTTAAAGAGATAAATAAAGCTACTGTTGTTATCATTCAAAAGAAAATAATGTTTAGGTCTATTTTCACAGTTTTGTTTAAACTGGGTTGACTTTTTTAAGAGGATGAAAGAAAATGTTAGATATTTATATGAATATTCGATCCGCTTCTTTTGAGACTATTTTCGCTAATTGTTTTCACACTTATGTACTTATAATAACAACACAACACACGCCAATGATTGATTAAAAAGTGGAATATATAATGTTTTTATTTAGATTCGAATGTTCTACATATACAGGGTGTCCCAAAAATATTGACTTCAGTTTTTATTTCTTAAATATGATTGTAGACATACTAATGCTATAAACTACAATGTTAACTTAAAAAAGGTACAGAATTTTATGAAATCAAATACAATTTTCGAGGAATTAAATTTAAAGGAATGCAAAATTCACATTTTTGTATGGAAAAGTTCTCAGTTAGCAAATTGTGGCCCATACACTAATGATGTCTTGTACAAATTTCGGCCTTTTATTACAAAAAGCCGAAGTGATATGAAATTGTATAAATGCTGATTTAAACCACTTTTCTCTGCTTAGATATAATTTCGGAAAGCACAGTTTTGTAAATTTGTAAATAAAATTAAAGATAAGAGCCATATTTTATATGCTTATGATGCATTTCTCCATCCCGTCATCTCTAATCTATCTGTAAGCATTTACAATTTTAGTTTATGATCAATCCCTCAACAATTTGGATTAAACATATCTCTTGGAATTTTTTTGATAAAATAATGAAATTTTGTACATGATTTTATCTGTGTATGGGGCACATTTTGCTAGCTGAGAATTGTTTGTACGGGGTCCATATAAAAATGTAAATTTTATATTTCCTTAAATTTAATTTCCTGAATATTTGAATTGATTTCATAAAACTCTGCAACTTTTGTAACATAATTTTGTAATTTATGTTATATGTCTACGATCATATTCAAGGAATAGAAGCCGAGGCCAACGTTTTCGGGACACCCTGTATGCTTGCTGAACAGCCGAATTAATCATTGCAGAATTTTTGTCTTTTTATCGTAGGATAGATTTAAACATAATTTCCCAAATAAAATAGTCAGTTATTTATATTAATATTCAATCCTTTCTTCTGAGCCGATTTTGTAAAATTTTTCACACTTCTAATGATAGTTAAACACACCATAAGGATATTTTAAAAGTCAACTATATAATATTTTTATTTAGATTTGTATGTGCGACATATATACTCGATAAACAGTCAAACTAATCATCGCAGAACTTTTATCTTTATACCGTAGAATAAACCGAAACATAATTTTCAAAATAAATTGTCAAATATTTATATTAACATTCACTCCCCTTCTTCTGAGCCGCTTTTCTTGAAATTTTTGCCACTTATACACTTTTAGTGACAGTCAACACGTCCCAAGGTCATTTAAAAAAATCAACTATATAATATTTTTATTTAGATTTGAATGTACCACATATATGTTTGCTTTAAAGATAAATTAATCATCACAGAATTTACGTCTTTATAATATAAGGTAAAATAAGGTTGTTAAAAATTTACGTCAGCATTCGATCCCTTTCTTCAAAGCCGATATTCGTAGAATTTTTCACACTTATATACTTCTCATGACAGTCCAACATGCCCCAAGGATTGTTTAAAAAATCAACTACATAACATTTTTATTTAGATTTCAATGTCCCACGCACATGCTTGCGTAACAGTCAAATTAAGTCTTTTTCAATTTTCAATAAACCTTTTTTCATTTGTTTTATCATTGATCAGAAGTGTTGCAGCATATTTATCCACATGCATCATTTTTAACTCAGGTAACATTTGAAGCCGATGAGTTTTAAGACAAATTTTCTGTTTTTCTCCGAAATTCATTGAATCCTAATATTATACTAGCTGTGCTTAAAAACAAGAATAAACTCAATCACATAAAAAAGCAAAAAAAATAAAGGCATGTATGATGCCTTCACTTATATAAATTTACAGAAACACTGAAAGAATATTGTCATTCTGTTGCGTAAAATGTGCAACTAATATCAAAACATATACCTGTAACACTCAATTCAAAAATTACTCATTTAAGAATTATTATCTGACTAGAGGAAGTACCCGATGCCAGTTAACTTAGATTGAGAGTAATGTATCTAACAACAGAGAGAACGATACCGTTGTCATCTTTCTCTAATAACGATGCAAAAATTACGATTCATAGTCACACATTTTTCAGTCTCTTGTGATACGGAACCCATATAAAACATTTCGATAGAAAAATAAGCTAATTCTCTCTCATTATATCAGCAACAATGGCACACAGTTTTGAATGATTTTCGCCTTTCTAATCAAATGGTGGTAAAAGCTCAAGTTCCATCCAATACTTCACCTGTATTTAATTTTAGTCTATTAAATGCGGCAAAAAAATGGATCATAATTGATCAAAAATCAATAACGCGAACAAACAGGCATTCATATTTACATGTATAGATTTTGTAAAACTTACAAACTTTTGATTAACAAACTCTACGATTTGAAAGGGAGCATTGGCAACACTTTTCGAAATAAAGCATTTTTATCTCCAACGCGCGAGACTGTTGCCACTCTGAAAAATGAATGAGAAAATTAGTGCTTTCAGAGTTTTTAATTAATATTTCGGCTGATTTAAATCGTACGAAGATGGGAATAGCCGAAATGGCTTTCCAGGAAATTTTGGAATCGGGATTAATGTATTTAATGTTTGGCAATGCTATTTTTATTTCGTAATAAAACTACGAATTTTCTTAACAAACTCTAGGATAGGAAAGCGAGCCGTGACAACAACCTTCGAAATAACACAGATTTTCATCTACAGCTTCAGAGACTGTTGCCACTCGGAAAAATGAGGGCCAAAATTATGGTTTTCCCGAGTTTTTAATTAATAGCTCTTATTTTAGCTATTTTTTTAAAAAAAGTTGACGTCGACCTTTTTCAAGACCCAGAAAAGAACTGCAAAAAGTTTGGTGACGATAGCTATGATAGTGACTGAGTTATTAGATGACAAACACGCAGACTTTCTTCTTTATATATATGGATAATTTCCCTTGCGAAGCAAAGTTACCTTTTAAAAACAAATTTAGAAATGAAAGCTTGCCTGTAAAACTGGCAATAAAAATATCTCCTTTTGCCTAAATATTTATCTCATCTAATTTGCAACTAGTTACACACATTTAAAAAAATTGATATAGAGACCACCTGACTTTCTTTTTCGGGCTATTAAATTATGTAGGCTATGGGTTTTCCCTGTTCTTCTTTTAAACGTATTTCCTCGAGTTATTCGAACTTAATTAACCGATTGTTAAAATTGAAAACGTCACCAAACATTGCAGATTTTGAAATTAGGTCAATTTTGAAATTAGGTCAAAGGTCAATTTTTGGTCATACGAGAGTCAAACTTCTTATAATTTTACTTTTTTTATAACGATAATAAAAATTTCCTATATATAAATATAGGAATCGGTAAACTGTATTAAAAATTAGACTTCGTTATTTGCCGGAAATTATTTTTTTTTTAATTTGACATTATCAAAAAATGAATATTTTCGTCATATAAAATGCTTCTGTAATTGAAATTATATGATATACTGCCAATGATGGCGAAAATAGATGCCTTTAAGAACTTTCAAGCCTCCTAAGGGGGTAGGTTTATATATATATATATATATTGAGAAAGTTGACAAATTTTCTATTTGTTGTTGAGAGAAAAAACTAGTAGAAAAATATGCGCGTAGTGCTGCAAAATTTATGCCATCTAATATGGGAAATGAAATATATGAGAGAATTACTTAAGGATTGTAAGTATCATGATCCCCTACCTATTTCCATTTTTATGAACTTACAAATTTTATAATATACATCTGGAACAGAAAAAGTAAAAAAAGTTGAAAATGCAAAAACAGTGAAAACCAAAGTTAAACTTTTTTTATTTTAAGCTCCAAACAGAACTAGTCAAAGGAAAAGTGTTCTAAAGCTTTAAACAAAGTCTATTACCTGAACAACAAAAAACGAGTTTCATTCCGATCAACTCACTGAGACCTCTATCGTCAATTATCATAATGGTTATTAATTCTAAAAATTGTTTTATATACAATTCTTCAAAAAATCTATTGGTAAGACTATAAATAAATTGTTGCATGCGTTCGGGTTCGTAATTGGTTGAATGCACACAGGTCCGATGATAGATTAATGATATTCATATTTATCAAATAAAATACTTCAAAGTTCTAGATTTTTCCACTGAAATACTTGTGCGGGTGTTCACAGTATCATAGAGTACAATTAGTAGTTTAATCCATCAAGAAAGTTAAACGTAACGCAGTGCAAAGTTTACCTAAAGAAAAAGCTAACCCGGAGGTATCTCATTTCACACTGACTTACAACAATAATAATAATTAAACAGCTGAGGGCATATGCGTTCTCCAGCCTTATATAGTTTTCACCCGGCCTTCGAGATATTTCTAGTACTTCTTGTTTCTTGAATTTCGGTTGCAGCTAATATAGTGACCAATTGCATTTATTCAATTGCAATATATATTACGGTGATACATTGACCGGACCGGAATGTCACCAAACGAACACTAAGTTTGGCGACTTTTGACGATTTCTGGCCAAATTAGGCGATAAAATAAATTATGTACGCACGTACGCAGAGACGCTACGAAAAACATCGCTTTTAAATACATTTTAAATACATTTTACAATCCGTTTGGAGGGGGGAAAACAATCCTTTATTCTCTCCATAGGTACAGGCGACACGCCAAAAAGAATCCTCCAAATGGATTCGGGAAAGGTCAAAATTGGTATTTTAGTTCAAATATGATACCCGAAATTTGTCGAATTTACAAAACTTCCTTTACTTCGTACAAAGAAGCGAAAATAGGAAACCATAAATGATTATTACAATAATTTAGTCGTGAATACAGTATTTACCATTAGACAATGCGCAGAAATTTAGCAAACTGAAAACATAGCACGCTGTTTGAAAGTTGTTGTTACCTTCTAAGAATGCCAAACTATTTGTCCGATATTAGGATATCCTTCTCAATACGGAGTATTTCATTCGGTATTAAATTTGGAATTCAATGCATAGCCACAGAAATGGGCGACATAACATCTGCCATTACAAAAGCCAAGAATGAACAATTGTTAGGGGAAGAAAAAGAGGGGGAAAAAGTAATGATTCAGCTCTGAAGAAACAATTCGCTTTGCTTCTATTGTGTGTTTCGTCTGCGCCTGAAGCCAGTCCCTATTATCAGAATCGTAAAGATGGGAGTAAGTACATATATCTCCTCTCATACACACAG
>KK118476.1:190210-220087 GCA_000611955.2 Stegodyphus mimosarum
GCCGAAGTCTTTGATGATAACTTGGAAATGGAGAAATTTCGGGCAAATGCTTCAGATTTTCGGTGCACAAATGAGGCAAGTCTTGGATACTGGGAATGGAAGACGTACTTTACTTGCTACGTGCAACAGTATTAATCGTATCCACAGAAGACCTTACCCAGCCATTATTTTTTAAATGATTTGTCGTAGATATATACTTCCAGTTGCAAAAACACATTAAATGGTACAAATATTAATGTTTTGGTATTTCTAAATTTTAAGAGTTCAGTTTTGCAAAAAATTACGAAATCTAACTTTTTATATGTTCCTTCGGTTCCTACACTCATATTTACGGAAATTTTGTACTTTTTATAAAACAAAAATTGGAAGCTTTTAGATTTTATATTATTATGCTCAAACGGACGTTTGCTTCATTTACAGACATATACAGCTTCCAGACTAGTAGGGCTAATGCCACATTTGGCTAAAAATATTTAAAAACAGCATATGTTTCGAATTTCCGTTAGACAGTCCAGCGAGCTGTGAAAAAAAAATGTTTTATTCCTTACAGTGTTGCCATTGCTCGCTTTGAAATTCTTGAATTTTTTACTAAAAAAATCTGTTATTAAGTCTTACAATATATGAAAAGTCTTACAATTATATTAAAAGTCTTACAATATATGAAATAGGCAGTAAAGTTAATTCCAGTTTCGGGCTTCCAGGTGCCTATGTTCGAGTCGAGGACTGGGTTATTCAAAATTTCATAACTCTAGATACCTTTTTTTTCACAATGCGAGAAACCTTGGGAAAATAAACATGTAGATTTTTCCTTACTTAGTTTGTTTAAATGTGATATAAGGATATAGTTGGTGGCAACAATTTGAAACGTGACTCGAAGCAAAATGGCGTTTTGAGACGAATAGCCCTTCTGGGCTAACATCCATCAGGAGCAAAATTAAAAAAAAAAAGTCTGAAAGCTTTCAGATTTTACATACGCCCAAAGGGGTTTTTATAACGTTTTATGTGCTACCTTTATTTGAAAATTGACCTTGAAATGGATTTGAAAATTTACCAAAAATTGACCCTGAAATTTAATTTCAAAATCTGCAATTTTTGGTGGCGTTTTCAACTTTAACAATCGGTTAATTAAGTTAGAATAACTCGAGGAAATACTTTTAAAACAAGCGGAGGGAAAACTTCGCGTAATTTAATAGCCCGTACAAGAAAGTCAGATGGTCTCTATATCAATTTTTTTTAAATGTGTGTAACTAGTTGCAAATTAGATGAGATAAATATTTGGGCAAAAGGAGATATTTTTATTGCCAGTTTGAATATCATGAATCATGTTGAATATCATGTTCTTTGCACTTAAACCATAAAATTCAATTCAACAGCAATATCGCATTAGCATATTTTTAGAATTTCTGATACACAGTCTCGCACGCTGGAGATAATTTTTTTTCGCCATTTATAGCCATTGCTCGCTTTGAAATCGCTGAATTTCTTAATCAAAAATTCGTTAAAGTGTTACAAAATATGAAATCGATAATAAAACAAATTTCAAATTCCATATCCGGCCTTCCAGATGCCCATATTCAGTAGAAGATTACATTATTCAAAATTTGATGGCTCTAGGTACCGTTGTTTTCACTACAGTGCGAGAAACATACATACATTTATGCAAATTCTTCATTGTTTAATATCTTTAAATGTAATTCAGAGCCCTATTATTTAGTGACAATAATTAAAAAAGTGATTCGTCGTTTATACTGAATCACCGTAAAATGCCAAAACGAAATTAATAGCCCCTCTGGGCAAATTACTCCTTTGGTATTAAAGTCGGGTTCACATTTAGCAACCGTACACAAACTGAAGGTAGAAATGCTTCTTGTATGCTTAAGAATGCTTGTAACTATGCAAAAGTACGAAATGCTTGTAACTATGCAAAAGTACGAAATGCTTGTAACTAAAAATAAAACGGATAAAAACAATCTTAAGCGAAATGCTTGTAACTAAAAATAAAATAAAATATCCGTTTAAGAAAAATGTCTCTGATATTAAGAACCTAAGTGACGAGCATTCCTGTGCACGACATAACGAAAAGTATTGATCAATATAATCTGTTCTCCAAATGGAGTTCTTATTTACAGAATCTTATAGAAATCGTGTTCTAGAAACCACTGCCAGAATTTAGTATTGATATATATCCAATTCGTAACGTTATTTAAATTAATTACAAAAATGAAACATATTTGTAGTATAATTAATTTTGTATAATTACCAGACAGTGATTATAACGTTATAGAACTCCATGAGAATGTAAATCACGTACGCTTAGACTTATAAATTACCATTATGAATTTTGTACGTAGATAGATGATTTTAGTGCAATTATATGTGAAATTGCTGCATTTTTCTGTGCAATGTAACATGAAACATCGCGTAAGGCAAGCTGTAGGGGAAAAGGGGGAATACAAGGGCAAGTCTATTTAGCATTGAATAAATGGCTCTCTCGCTAATTTGGAGAAATATTGCTAAGCTGGCGATGGTTTCCGGATTAATTTTTGTCATTAATTTTGGGGAGAAATCGTTAAAGTTCGCCAAACATGGGGTCATTTGGCGACATCTTTCTTCGCTCTCTGTATAACTGTAGAGTATATTGTAATTGATCCTATATGCAGTTATAACGTATTCCACCCTCATATGCCTTCTAATAATTTCTAGAAGCAGAAAGTACTAGAAATATCCCGGCGGCCCGGTGAAAACTGTATAAGGCCTGAGGGAGTATAAGTTTCTTAGTTGTAGTCGTTAGTTCTTAGTTCAGATCGACTTTGGACAACTTCGCATTTTTTTTTCGTATTGTGTTGTCTTTAACATTCTTAATAGTTTGAAGTGTAATTACTGATTGTGCTCTATGATACTGTAGAGAGCTGTGCCATTATTTTTGTCGAAAATTGCAGAACAATGAAGTGTTCCTTTGAATAAAAATAAATTTTATGAAGCTATCACAGGTTCTGGGCGCATTAAATCTTCTACGAACCTATACGTCTTCTTTCGGCATGCATTAAATTTATAGCAATGAAACAGAATAGTATTTAAGAAGAAAAAATCAACCTATATTTATTCGAACTTATTTAGTAACCGATTCCTCAACGTATATTGAATAGGATTCTAAAATTCACAAGTTTTGAATTTAATGGTTCTGGTCAACTTTTGTTGTACGGAGACAATTATTTTGCGCTTTATTTTCGATAATAAGAGAAAAAAAATTATGAATTTGGTTTCTTAAGAAACAGTATTTTAGCAAAGAGTATTCATGTTGAAATGAAGAAATTTGACTGTTTATAATAAGAGTGTGAGCTACCTGTACATGGAAGTTTTTTCAAAAACCTAATTTACTCAAAAAGAACACAGACATGAACCAAATTCTTTTCAACGCAAAAAGTAAATATTGCATTTCCGATATCGATCACTCAAAACACAATTTAGTTCTAAAACTGTCACATCTGTTCATCTCTGTTCTATTCATCTCTGTTCTGTTCAGTTCTGTTCTGTTCTAAACTGTGTACTTATATATAGCATTGTTCAGTTCTAAAACGGAATTAAAACACAGATCTCAATTTCTGATTTACTTGGCTAACACTTTGCACTAAATCGCTGAAGTAAATGTAAAAATAACTCAGTCACGGTTCAACGCAGCCATTTATATAACGTTGCCAGGACTTCTGGAATATTCGGAGAAA
Source organism: Stegodyphus mimosarum (assembly GCA_000611955.2). NCBI lineage: Eukaryota > Metazoa > Arthropoda > Arachnida > Araneae > Eresidae > Stegodyphus > Stegodyphus mimosarum. The sequence goes on from KK118476.1 coordinate 193,933, forward strand.
ATTCGCTTTTACAGCTTCGAAAATTGAATTTCCGGAAGCTTTCAGAAAATCGCCAAATTGGAAAAAATTCGCAAAATGTCACGAATTTGTTACTAAGTCCGTCAGGAAATTTTTGCCCGTGTCTAGATTTATATCTGAGTTATTTTTACAATTTAAACTTTGATCTATTCGGAATGACTAGGTTTAAAGACGTATGGAAGAAATAAACCTGAATAAACACAACATCCCCAGATTCAATTAAACAAAAATACATGCTAAGTTATTACGTAAAAAAATATGTTGTAGGGGCTTATTTTAATTTTCTAATAATTATTTTGGAAGAAGCCTTTGCTTTACCTCCTTGTTTCACGCCTATGATACCCTACCAGAATAATTTTCAAGATCGCGTGTTATTTAAAGGAGGTAGGAGAGAGTATTTAAGCTGAAGTTTCGGTCACAGTCTAGAAAAGCATTAAACAGCCTAGTAGAGTGTTAAGAGAGCGTGTTCTGCCTTTCGGTCATCTTTTTGCTATAAGTCTAATCTTACTATTCGGCCGTATTGTTACGTCTTTGCTAGTATTGCCGGTAATCTTAAATAAAGGCCAACTCATTTCTGTGCAGCTTGAGATGGTTTTACTTTAGTTAGTATTTGATTAGTTCTTATTTTTTTCTTCAGTTAAAGTCCGAGTGGAGGCTTACTGTAAGCCCGAGAAGGGGCCATCTGTGAATCATTTTGAGTGTCAATAAAGGGGGAATTTAGCCCTTCTTTGGACTTCTCATCTACGTATGAGAACTCTGCGATTATTCGCTAGAGCGTTCTTAAATATTCTAGCTTTGAAGCAAAATTACATAGAATATTGCAAAATAAATAAATAAAAAGCAATAGCAATATAATAAATAAATAAAAGAAGGTATAATTTTATACAAATTCGTAAATCCAAAATGCAACTGAACAGATTCAAAAATTTGCAAAAATGTAAAATAATATGCTATACTTTTACAAAGCATTTTTCTTGTATGCACACCCCGGCCTTCTGGCAGTAGTAGAGGGCGAGGTACGGCTGTATTAAGTATATATTAATGCAAGTACTATAAGAATACCTGCTGCGATTTTGAATGCATTTGCTTCCTGCAAAATATATGTTTCTGCATTTTATATCATAATAATATATTCATTCGGAAAGATTACGCACACTGCGAAAAAAAAGGGGGGGACCGTTCTACTGCGCCGATTGACGAAATTCCATTTGCGTTTTCCATGTCTTGAAAGCGCGACTTAGGATATATATTAGATTTATATATAGCATTGATCTAACGTAGGTATTTTGACACTAAATGGGTCTTTTTCTGAAATAACATACCAATTCTTTTTTTCCATAATTCGATTTTCGACTCAAATTACACCTAAATATTAAGTTTTTTAAAATTTGGTGCGAAATTTACGGAGAAATTTAAAAATTTAATTTGAGGAATTTTTTTCAGTTTGTGCCAAGAATAACTCACTTGGCGATCTTCTTAATACGTGACAACCTATTTTCCTATCCCTTCCATTGTAATGAAGCGGAGAAAAAGTCACATCATTCCTATATTTTTACACTGTGCTATGGGCCGAAAAAAAGTCATATTGTTCTTCGTTCAAATAATTTCAGCAAAGTGAGTAAACCACATTAGATGTTATTATCGCTTTCAACAAATATGCCAAATTTCAAAATGCGCCAATATAAAAATTCACGTATATCCTCGAAAATATTGAATAAAAGCTCTAATTTTTTGCAGATATGCTTAGAAATACATCTACTTTAAGATTATCGTAAAAAGATAATCTACTTTAAGATTATCGTCAATCGGCTCAGTAGAACGAGAGAACACTTCCATTTTTTTTGCAGTGTACTTCTTTAATTAAGCTCAGTATAAATACAAAAATAATGTTTCTAATTTCCAACTAATATTATGTATTCCAAGATCATGAAATATGCAATTTTGCCACACTGCTTCATTTATTTTATACACGTACCAAAAAAAATGGCAATAAAGTTGCCTTAATGAGTCATTACATAACACACAACTGATGGTTTTGTATAAAAGAAAAAATCCAATTTTAATGACATCTTGTGAACAGTATTGAATCCCAAATCTTTTCTTCTTTGTTCATGTTACAGAATTGCAAGATATTTCTATTTCTCAACCTCTTCTTTTGCAGAAAGTCCTGAGAATACCCGAAGACCTTCGTGCTTAGAAATAATGACGCACGTTCTCCAACTGTTTGGGAGGCAATAAACTTCCATTCCCCCATGTTTTTCATCCCCCCTTGCCATTCTAGAAGCATGAAACCTTATCTTCTTGTGCTCATCTCGAGGGACAGACCTACTTCCCATTTTTCCCCATCATCCCCAACCGTGCATTTGAGGCGAAATATACCTACAACAAAAAGGTATCTTCCCTCGAAATTTTCCCTTTCAGTAGCTTTGTTTCGGGCATGCAAAATTGGTGGATTAGACGCAATAATATAACAATAAATTTATTGAGTTGTTCGTAATCGTAGAGATCTGTGGCATTTTTTAAAGTATTTGTTCATGATTTCGATGACTTCATTTCGAAAGGAGAATGTTAAGGGTTTATTTGATTTTGGTAGACTAAAGAAAACAGATAGTATACCCTGCTTAAATAAAATAAATTGGGCATTGTCTTGTTGATATTGTGAGTTTACTGCAGTATTTGTTTGCGTCAGCTTAGAACTTAAAGGTGGAATAGAAAGAGGCTGGATCAGAAGTATTGAGAAATTTAATAAGGAAATGGAAAACGTCTTACATATGTTAACGTTCGAATATTTAATAAATTTTTTAAGCTAATAAATAAAAAATAAACTGTTAACTTTGTGATAAACACATGCTTCAAAATATATTTTTATTCTTTTTTTTAAACTTACATTTTCCAAATAAAATGTCAATTGTAGCCATTGCTTTATTTTTGAATGCATAATATAAGAAAATCTGATATAGAGAACATGACTTCCTTCCTATTAAACTATACATATTTTAGCTACATTTCATTTAAACTGATTTAGTCGAATTTTATTACAAATATATTTCTCATTTCATTAATTCAGCTCTCACTTCGCGGCAAGGCAAAAACACATAAAACTCAAAACATCTTCATTAAAAATTGTAAAATATAGAAAAACATAAAATCACCAAATAAAGTTAAACAGTTAGAAAAACAATTTTCATAATCGAAATTAGAGTTCCTACACAAAAGCAAGCAATTCGGCCAGCGGGCAAGAAGGCTGATTTTTCGGTGCACAAACTAAAAATTTACTTTTCGTACCACTCGGGAGACCGACACTAAAGGTGCAGAAACATATTTCATTACCTATTCTACTAAAAATTTCGAATGTAAACAAATGGTGGCTTTGTTAGGCTTAGTAACACTTACGGTTGCTGTTGGTAATTCTGTAACTATTGCATGCAGATTAACTAAAGACATAAAAACATAAACTAGAATATAAGAACAACATAACTCAATCACTTTTAAAGCAAAAAATGCACAATTCGCCAGCATAAAGGAATAAAAACTCGTCTGGATAACAAAGTGGATATACATATAGGCATATTTATATATTTTTGGTGCCGGAGATTGCAACCAAAAAGGGTGGTGCACACTGTATTTTATAGCAGTACCATATACAAAATTTCAACGCTCTAAGACTACTCGTTTTTGAGTTATGCGAGATACATTCATACTTTCGTAAATACAGACGTCAGTGAAAATTCTCTTCTGAATCTATTTTTAATCCATTTATCAATCCGTTTTGGGAAAGCGAATCCTTTGTTCTGTCGATACGTACACATGTTACACAAGAACATTGTTAAAATGGATTCGAGAGCGGTCAAAATGGATATTTTCGTTGAAATATGATACCTGAATTTTTTTCTATTACAATATTTCCTTTACTCCGTCAAGGGAAGTAAAAAACCATTTATAGAAAACATTGAATTGTATTCTTTTTTCTCGATCTTAAGGTTCTGAGGAATTGTGTTATGCATTAATTAATTTTAGTGTCAGTAAAACAATAAACCAGAGAAATGAGTTTTATTCTCAGAAAATAGTAAAAACTTTCAAATATATTTTTCGCAGACGATTTAGATGCAAAATTTCGCAACCTATTTTGTTTACTATTTATTTTAGTTTTGCTCAATTAGCAGCAATAGTTAATACTTCCCTTTTTTAAAATAAATGTTTCTCGAAATTTAATTACTAGAGGATAATTAATAATTCGGGAAAGCCTACGAGCTATCATTTAAAATTAGGAGTTTTAATGTTGTTACAATACACAACCTGTGCTTGGCATTTCACCGTTCAGGGCAAACTCTGCAGTCCCTAAACTCTGCTACTCAGTGCCTCCCTAAATTAAAAAAAAATTCTGGCTCTAAATTCTGCGGCTCAGCGCTACCTCTAAAATCTTAAAATTTTGCCATTTTAAAATTTTTCTGGTCGATTAAGCTCCAGATTCCAAAAAATTGTATTATTCCTATATTCTGCCGCTGAGCACGATCACAATGACTCTAGCGCAACTGCGCAAATTTATCAGGAAGTTCTTATTTAATAACAACGTAAACTTAATCTTATTTCTTTTATAAATTTCAGAAAATTTAATTGATTTCCGACTTAACATTAAAATCTCTAGGTCGCACACTAAATTTTTAGTCATTGTTCTCTGTTGTTGAACGTTTATTAACGGAAGGTAAATTTCGGAATGTCTGCATCATAACACGCTAGTAGGATGTACTCAAAACTTATTTATCTATATTTTAAATTTTATAAGGATATTACAATTTCAAAAACAAAATATTTTTGATACACATCTCAGGACAGTTCTGGAAGAAAAATATACATACATAAGATCTCTTTTACGAGAGAGAAAAATGTGCGTATATAATCAAATGCCTTCGAAAAAATTTGTAGCTTAGCTCTATTATAAAAATAATGAAGAATATACATTTATGCATGTGTATGTGCACCTATGTATGACGAAAACGGTGGCACGGTGATATTTCGGAGTCCACGAAATGTTAACACACGCTATCCTTCGGCTGAACATGTGCATCTGGAAGCAGAAATTCTGAATTGTAAATTTCAAGTTTCTTTATTTCCCACTAGCGGAAGTACTCGATACCAGTTAAGTTAGATTGAGAGCAATGCCTCTAACAAGAGAGAGAGAGAGAGAGCGATACCGCTGTCATCCTTCTCTAATAAGGATGAGAAAAAATACGATTCATAGTCATACATTTTTCAGTCTGATGCGATATGGAACCCATATAAAAAATTTCGATAGAAAATAAGCTAATTCTCTCTCATTATGTCAGCAACAACGTCATGCAGTTTTTAATGATTTCGGTCTTTCTAATCAAATGGTCGTAAAAGCTCAAGTTAATCCACTATTTCACCTATATTCATTTTTAGTGGATTAAATGTGGCAAAACATTTATCGTAATCGATCAGAAATAAATAAAGCGAACAAACAAACACATACACAAGCAGACATTCTTCTTTATATGTATAGATTTTGTAAAACTTACAAACTTTTGATTAACAAACTCTACGAATTGAAAGACAGCTAGAGTAACACATTTCAAAATAAAGCACCTCCAATGCGAGAAACTGCTGCCACTCGGAAAAACGAATGAGAAAATTAGCGCTTTCAGAGTTTTTAATTAATATTTCGGCTGATTAAAGTCGTTCGAAGATGGGAAGAGTCGAAATGGTTCCGCGCGAATTTTTGGAATCGGGAACAATGTATTTAATGTTCGGCAATGCTATATTTATTTTGTCGTAAAACTTAAAATTTTTTTATTAAAAATGTAAGATTTGAAAGCGAGCAGTGGCAACAACTTTCGTATTAAAGCAGATTTTCATCTCCAGCTTGCGAAAGTGTTGCCACTCGGAAAAATGAGGGCTAAAATGATCGTTTTTCCGAATTTTTTATTAATATCTCTGAATTTAGCAACCTTTTTGGCAAAAAAAGTGGATGTCGGCCTTTTTCAGGACCCAGAAAAGAATTGTAGAAAGTTTGGTGACGACAGTCATAGTAGTGACAGAGTTATTAGCAAACAAACACACACACACAAACCTTCATTTTTATATATATAAATTTTTTGCATTTTTAATGAATTTTTATTAATAATTTCAACAATCGGAAAGCCAGCTACAGCATCACGACTCGATGTAAAGCATTTTTATCTTTACCGCACCATTCGACAAAATGTAAGATTACCTGTCAAATTTATTCAAAAAACTGGACTTTTTAAAAGCTGAGCTATTTGTTACCACTGCTTGAAGTAAAATATTTATACCTTACGTGCCAGCGTCTTACCATTCGGCAAAGCGTTGCAATATAGACCGTTAAAACATAAAATATTATTTTCCGAAATTACTCTAGCTGAACTCGTTACAATCATTATATACATTCTACACAAACAAAAAGGCGACATTTCTATTATCTCCGTTTTACTAGACCGATGGACCGATTGGCGAAATGCAACTTGCGTTTTTCATGTCTCGAAAGCGCTACTTAGGCTATACATATTTTTTCGATACAGCAAATTGCTCTGACATAGGTATTTTAACAGAGCATCGAACTTTCTCTGAAATGACATGCCGACTTTTTTTCCGCGTTTCGATTCTACAACTCAAATTATGGCAAATTACCAAGTTTTGTAAAATCCCGCCAGCAGATTTTTGAAAATTAACCCTGGCACGTAAGGTAAAAATTAAACGCTGGCAAATTAAACCCTGGATTTTAAAAAATTAAACGCTGGCATGTAAAGTAAAATATTTTACTTCAAGCAGTGGCAACAAATTGCTCGGCTTTTAAAACACCCAGTTTGTTGAATAAATTTGAAATGTAATCTTATATTTTGTTGAATGGCAACACACTAGCGTCCTAAAAATAAAAACTCTTTTTATCGAGTGGTGATGCTGCAGCTGGCTTTCCGATTGTTGAATTATGAATAAAAATTTCATTAAATTTGTACAAAATGGGAAATAAAATGAACTTCTCAAAATAAACTGGCCGGAGTTAATAAGCTCCCCCATGTTAATTGAATTTAATATTTAATTATTAATATCTCTTTTTTTATTAAACTTACTTAATTCTTTTTTCGATATCTTTCGGTTTCTTCGATTTCGGAATTCAATTCGAAATATGGGATTTAGTTTTTTAAATTTATATATTTTAGTAATTTTTATAGACTCTTTGAAAACATTTTTTTAATTATAACTTACAGCAATTTTCCATCAGCTTAAAGTAAATGTATTTCTAGGTATATCTGCATATATTTAGAGTTTTAAATTTGGTATATTTGTTATAAATGATAATAATGCCAAATACGTTTTTTTACGCACTTTGTCAAAATTATTTGAAAGAATGAATAAGGCATATTTTTTCGTGCTTGTGCATAATCAAAGGGAAAGGAAAATCGGTTACCATAAGTGAAAAATTTCGCCAAGCGATTTATTCTTGGTGTAAACATTAAAAAAATGGGTTAACATATATAAATTTTAAAATTTCTTAGTATGTTTCTCATCAGATTTTACAAAATTTAAGATTTTGATATAATTTGTGTCGTACAATCGAAATATGGAAAACAATCAGTATATCATTTCGGAAAAAGCCTGATTTTGTGTCAAAACACCTATGTTAGAACAATGCTTTCAAGAATGCAAAACGCAAATAAAATTTCGCCAATAAGCCCATTAGAACGGAAGATACGGAACTATCCTATTTTTTTTCGGACGGAATGCATGTAAATTTTCCCTTTCCAACAGTAACTGTTCTAAGCCTCTTGTCACGCAAAGTGTCTGTAAATCAGTTTTTAATCACTATTGTTTTGCCAATAATTAATAAATTTTGTTCATTATCTTAATTGTTAACAACTTATAAGCGTTTCATCTTTCAAAATTTTAATTAAAACCTGAACATCTTTACAATTTACTAGTTAGAGCTTAACGGGAGAGCTTGAGATGAATTAGCTAAATTTGAAAGAGAATGCTAATGTACCTAATTTTCCCTGTTCAACTAACAGTTCAGATACATTCTTGAAAACCGAAACTAAATTCATCAAACTTTACCAAAGTTCTTCAGAGCTAAGCTTTAAATATTTAAGACATTGGCTTTAAATTTACAAGCAACGAATATTTACTTGAAACCTCAACCAAAATGAATGCTCAGTCGTCTGCAACTTAAATCACAAAGCAGAGGATACTTCAAATTTTACCAATATGCTTCCCAATAACGTACGAAATTCGAGTATGCAACTAACTATACAGTTTTTAGTACAGGTTTAAAACAAAATCCTTTATTTACACCCTCATAAATTATCCTGCTCCGCCATCTCAATTTTCTAAAGCATAAACTCTAATTCTAACGCTCCGAGACATAAATGACGCGAACTTCTTCCCTTACTTCCTTCTAAGACGGCCGCCGGCAGATGGCGCTGTTCGCAAAATAAACTGGCCGGAGTTAATTAACGGCAAGATTTTAAGCCTAATCGTGTCGTTTACGTTTCTATATTTTAATGAGACGGCTTAAATTCCGAATAACTGCTGTTTCGTCGGGACCTCCCGTAATTTTCTTGTCGTTGCCTCTCCATCGTAAATTGAGTTAATCTTTTCCCGGTGTTAAGAGGCTTAACCCTTTTGGCATATTTAATCTAAAGAGGGAACATGAATATTATTTCCGAACGAGTTCAGAAGTTGCGTTCGATGCTTTGTTTACTTGCCCGCTTTATGACAGAGTAGCTCGGCCCGTAATTGAATTCCAGGCAATTCTGAATGCCGCATTACTTCTAGACGCGGATGAATCTTGAAGCGAAACTTCTCTGCAAGGAATTTTTCGATAGAAGTAAATGCTTGGTTGCGTTATGCTGGAATATTTTGCTTTTATACGTCCAATACTACCTTTCAATTACACTTACCGTATACTCCGGCGTATAATGCGGACTTTTTACACCAAAAATATTATCGAAATTTAAGAGTGCGCATTTTACGTCGGATATAAAAATGATAGATTAAAAATATGGAAAAAATCAGCATGCAAAAGTTACATTTTCATATGTACTTATGCTGCTTTTCTAAAAGAAATAATATACCTTTTGAACTTGAAAACTTTTCATTTTCGGATATATGAAACGTTCGTCATGTTCGTTTTGCGTTGTATATTCAGGCATATCATCGATTTCATTATTACTGTTTCACCATCTGTTTCATCGTCACCATCACTGTTATTCTAATCCATAAATAAGTACTCACCATTCGTTCAATCGTTCGCCAACGACAAACATTCTTACTGTAATACGATTTTATTTTTCTTTCGCAAACTGAATGACTTTGCACTTGGAACCAGCTCTGTACTACATTACAAGATTTATACATTATAAGGCGAAATTTTAGAAGAAAAATGTACCAAAAACGGAGTCTTATTTTCGAATAAATAGGGTACATTGCATCAAGCAATATCTTTTAAACTTTCTACAGCTTTTGTCTAAGTTTTCTACTTTTCTTTAAGTACTTTGTCCTAGTGAAGCTTTATAGTACCTTTTATTCATTTCAGCTTCTTCCTCCTTCCCCAGGGGGGGTGGACGTAGAGAACTCTGCGAAGCTATTGGCTAGGACTTGTACCTAGGCGTACAAATAACAAATTACATATAACAAGAGTATCTAAATAACGAACCTCGTGGTTCTAATGGCCACAGAATGATAACTTATTGGTCAGCCCGTGGGTCTGGTCGGTCATAGAGCTCAAGGTTCTTGTAGCCCGGGGTGACGTCCCAGGTAGCTGTCTGGGGGTGGGGTCCCGGGTTTGCTGGGTAATATCCTTGGGCGACGAGCAGCTCGTGCGACAGGGCAGGTAGCAAATGTTGACGTATGGTGATTGGTGCCAATCCTCTCCAAGGTGCGAGGACAGGTTTTGAACGCTGGGCCTGGTTCTGCAGTTGCGCGTAGTGTCGGTTAAGTGTGACAGAACGTTTATGCCTCAAAGCCATTAAACTACTTCCTGCTAGTCCAGTGGTTGTCAAGTTGTTTTGTCCGATGCAATCCCTTTATTATCGTTAGCAGATCATGCCCGTCCTTGTTTTTCACGAGTCTAAAAATGAGTATGTATTTAATTAAATTTAGAATATTATTTAACATGATTCATAAAATAAACAACAAACAATTACGTAAAATATTGATAAATACTAAAACTTGCATGAATTGTAGGTTTTTATATTCATAAACTAAACCTAAGAACTTAACTGCTAAATAAAACACTGACAGCCTCCCCCCCCGAAACTGTGAACTCCCTCCAGAATTAATTCTTCCGAGATTCAGAACCCTTGTTTTAGTCACTAGAGACTGAAACTGTAAACTAATTCAGAATTCTTAAAAGCTAACTGAAATAAATTTATCGCAACTTGCAGCTAAATAAGATTCCAAAATAGCAGTCACGTAGTCGCATAAAGAGCCACCGAATAAGCAATAGGAAGTTGCACTTACATTTACGACGTTCTATAAAAATATTTAACGATTTTACTTAGATGAATCAACAAATAACGTTTTTGGTTAAGTGCAATTTTATTTAACTCAACCAGATTAAAAAGGTTTTAAAAAAACTATTTTTAAGAATTGCTTCTACTACCTTTAAATACTTTAATTTATTAATTACTGACAGACATATTAAATGTGACAGTACAACACCTTCAATTTTTCTTAATGGCCGCAGACTCGTACGAAATGTCAAATAATCCGTTAAAGTGAAACAACAGAAATTCTTGTTTTCAGACTAATAGTGCTCAAAAGACCTCTTTAAACGATGAGGTTAAACAAAAAAAAAAAAAAAAAAAAAGATTTGAATATCAAAAGCTCATGAAAAGGAAATGATTTCAAACTGAAGAAGAACCTCATCCGTTGAACAAGTTGAAGAAAGACAACCCAGTTTCTCCGAAGTTTGTCTGGAGACTTTTAACAATCGCTGTAATTGATTAAAAGATTCACTTCAGTTAAAAATTATTATTTACTGTTTGGCCACAGTTAGCATAATCTTGGCTGGTACTTTTCCCCCTAAACCTCGAATCGCTCAGTAGGGCTGCAACAGAATTTTAATATAAGAATTAACATGTTGATTAACCTTCTAAGCGTTAGGAGTTTAGCCCTGAAATTCCAAAGTTCCTTAAAATCTCAGGAATAAATAGTATTTTCTTGATTATAATTTTAAAACGAATCTCTCACTACCTTGATTCCTTTCCTACTAAAATGCCTCCAATTGGTAGTCCGATATGTTAAGAGCCGGCAGAAATTTTATTTGTAATGAATAAGAACGGCACCCTTCTATACGGAATTTTGCGTCTATAACGCTGAAAGGGTTAAAAAAAAACTTGACAGTTAAAAATAAAAATAAATTATAATAATCGTAAGCATTACCTACATTAAATAAATGTACTTACATATAATCAACGTAAATATTACGTACATAAAATGTAATAATGTACTAAAAATACGTAAAATTTACTTAAGTATTACCTACATAAAACATATACCTGCATTATTTACATAACGTAAATATTACGTAAATAAAACTGTATTTACTAGTTCGAAACCGAACAAACATGATACTGCAGAGTCATTAGATTATTTCAAAACAGGAGTACATGAAAACTGAGCAATTCTGTCGCCGGGACTTGAACCTGGACTTCTAGAATACGCGCTGAGTGCGCTACCGTTACACCACAAAAGCATGCTGGAAAAGATGAGAAAATATATACTCCTCCTTTTAAAAGGTGACTGGAGATTAGGGAACCCAGTCGCCAAATCTTATTGGTTGCGAATTACTGTCCATCACCTTTTAGTTCGGGCGCCACTGTAGAGTGACTGGGTTTTTTATTTTTGAAGCAGGAAACAGGAAGAATAAATAGTGTCTTCGCCGTGACTCGAGCATGGACCACTCGAATACGCGTCGAATGTGCTACCTTTACACAACGAAGGCATGCTGAAAGGTGGAATAAAATGCCTTATCATATAAAAGAACAAATATAGAATGAAGATAAATATACTATGTAATTTTAAAATCTGCAGATAACTATATAGTCCGACATGAAAATAAAGAGATTGCTTAACACAGTTTAATTTTTTAAGCGATATGTAAAGATAAATTACAACAATGCATAGCTGTTAAAAGCTATCTTTTATCTTTCCCATTAAACTTGCACTTTTCAGCTGAAACCTAATCAGTATGTCTGGCTTTCATTTCTAAACACTTTCATCGCATAACATCAGCTTTAAAGTACAAAATTTATTTCCCAGTATAAATTTAAAATAATTAAACACAGATCACCTCCAAATGTGTTATGTCATCATTTACGTGAAATGCTTTCCCATAAAAAATAAAATAAACGGGAATTTATCAGCGTTTGCAAGCGAGAATATCGAACACTATTCAACTGCAAACGATTCCTCGGAGAGGTGGCCAACGACCAATAATATATATCGTTTCCGGCTTCCGTTATGTCGCCAAATTAAACTTCGACTTTGGCGCTATTTTTCACACGTCCCCCTGCTTGCCTCATCGCACGAAATGCACATTCAATTACTAGAGGGAAGAATCAGGGAGTGAAACACGAAAGAAAAAAGAGTGGAAAACTCCGCACGAAAAAATAAATAAACGGAAAAAAGAAGAGTTCTCTTATCACAGAGAGGTAATTCATTCGAAAGTGTGTGGGGAAGGGATGGAAGGCACAGGGAACGAAACACTGGCCACGGGACATTAGGCAGAATCGTATCTGTCCGACCGGCGTTCCAAATTACGCGGCGTTTTTCAGTTCCAATATCGGCTGCAAGATAACGGAATGACAAATGAGTTTTCCCTGCAGTTCTGTTTGAATAAAGATAGGGGAAAATGGTCCCTATTTATGACTCTTTTCCTCCTTCTGTTTCGCACGTGCACCTGCCTCGACACCTGGAGATGGTACTCAAAACTGTTTTTGAACATGTTCGATATAATCGGAATAGCTTATTGATTATTATGTTAGATGCATATCATTACAATAGTTAGACGAATGTATTGGATTACGAGCATATTGCCATTTTATGGATCAGTATTTACTTAAATTATTCTAGGCAGTGTTATTTAGTTGTTATGATGGCGTTTTTAAATTTACAATGAATTAGTCTTGTTTTGTTTATGCACAAAACATGTCACTAAGAGAATATAGGTTTATTTATTCTGTTTGTAAAAGATCAAAGGAATCTGTTTTGCTGATCTGTTTTTAATCTCTTTCATGATAGAATATTTTAAGCGCCTTTATTAATTATTATATTGCATGTTGTGTATGAAAGAATAATGAATCAAAATATTTAAAAGATTAAGATATTTACAAAGATATTTTAAAGATATTTACAAAAATATTTTTAAAGATATTTACAAAGAAATAGTCTTGCTTTGTTTATACGCAAAACACATCGTTAAAAGAATGCAGAATTGTTTTGCTATTTTTCCCTTATTTTTTGTTTTCTTTATAATACAATGTTTTAAGTGCTTTATTAACTATTATATTGCATGTTGTGTGTGTAAAAGAATAATGAATCAAAATATTTACAAAGATATTTTAATTAGAATAAAAAGATATTTTTGAAGATATTTACAATGGATTGGTCTTGTTTTGTTTATCCGCAAAGCATATAACTAAAAGAATGTAATTTTATTTATCCTGTTTGTAAAAGATAAACAAACTTGTTTTGCTATTTTTCTTTCTGTATAATAGAATATTTTAAGCGCCTTTATTAATTATTACCTTGTATGTTGTTTGCGAAAGAATAATAAACCAAAATATTTAAAAGATTAAGATATTGACAAAAATATTTACAAAGATATTTTTAAGATATTTACAAAGATTGATTTGCTTATAAGGGAAAGTGTGTCATAGAAAAAATTATTGCATTTATAAGAAATCAAACGATTTTGTTTTGAAATTCTTTGTTTCATTTTTGCTTTCTTTGCACTAGAATACTTTATGAAGCTTCTTCGATTATTCTGTTTAGTGATCATTGTGAAGAAAAATGAATCAAATATTTAGAAAGAATTAGTCTTGCTTTCTTCATTTTATCATAATTGCCCAAGTAATCTTTTTTTCCTGTAGAATCTTTAGAATAATTAATAACGCTTGATCTTGATGGAGGTAAGCAATAATATTGATACGAAAACATTGCTTATTTACCCTACCTCCAAAGTATTACACGACTTTGTTTTGAGAATTTGGGGTTAACTATTATTTTGCTAATGAAGTATTTTGGGTCTTTATTAGTTATAACTTAATTAGACTTTATTAGTTTTATAAATGTTAGTAATTAATGTACACTTTTTCATTTTTATTTTTATAAAATGTTTTTTACTACTTGATTAAATGACACTAAGTTTTATAACTGCAATAACTTATATACTTCATCAAAAAAAGGAATGATATCTAATAATAATAATAATAATAATAATAATAATAATAATAATAATAATAATAATATAATAATAATAATAATAATAATATATAGATAGATATATAGATTTTTATGTTTTTAAAGCAAAGGAGAATTAGAAAATTCTAATTTAAAATACTGACCAAAAATTTGTTTTTCATTCATGGTTTTAAATTGAATTTCTTGGAGATGGCATATCGAAAGTTATTTTAATATAAATTATACATTGTTAGGGATTTGGTATATATTTAGCTATTTCTTTAGAATTGTAATTAAAATTGTTTTATTTTCCCGTGTAACGCATACGATTTTTGAAGAAAACGTTACGTCGGAAAAGTAAAAATAAAAGAACGTCTGCATTTCATATTTAATATATAAATATCTCGTAATTGCTGTTGCCATCTAGAAAAACAGAGAAAGTAGGTTTCACCAGATAGTTCTAGTGAAGAATTAAAACACTTATAAAAGCCGAATTAAAACACTTTAACTCAGTTGTAGCTGTTTTAAGCGAACTGTTGGTTACTTAATGCTGTGATTGATTGTGGCGAATTCGCTGTGAGATAGAATTAGTTTCTCTGTTTGTGAATTGAGTTCTGTTTAACGTTTGAGATATTGTGATATTGTACAAATATCTGAGTAAACATTTTAGCATTTTGTTTTATTCCTTGCGAAAAAATAAATTTTATTAACTTCTTAACGACTTGTTCATTCAATCCATTACGAACCCGTACGCACGCAACAACAACAACAATAATAATAATAATAATAATTAATAATAATAATAGTAATAATAATAATAGCAATCATAATAATAATAATAATAATAATAATAATAATAATAATAGCAATCATAATAATAATAATAATAATAATAATGATGGTGATGATAATTGCAATAACTTATTTATTAAGTCAGCATTCATTTTTCCATCTAAACATCATTAACGTTCGTGATGTTTAGAATAGATGTAATGTTAAGATTATAGATGTTTCCAAATAATTACTTGAAATAGGAATGGAAGAACAATTGAGACAGCTCGTGTCTGCTTTTGCTGCATTTAAAGAAGAAATGAAAGCTGGTCAAGAAAGGATGGAAGCTCGTTGAGAATAACCACGTCTAACCAGCAGTAACTTCCGCTTAGCAGTTACTGCTGGTTAGACGTGGCTTAACAGCTACTATTTTGCTGCCACTAGACTCATCTACGTGCTGTAGGATACAGGATTGTATGAGCCCTGTAGTTTAATTCTACTATTTGCGAATTTCTCCTATTTTGAGATTGATTCTACTGTTTCAGTTACCGCCCAAGCAGAGGCGTAGTATGTTAGCGTCAAGTCGACGCATTGTAAATAATTTAAAGAGTTTAATAAAGGGCAGTTTTAACCCTTCTTCGGTGCACTCATTATTTCTCCAGATTCTACACAACAGATAGACAGTAGAACCTTACAAGATATATAATCGAAACGAAATGAACTGCAGCAGTAATATCAAATTAGAACTATGACATTGAATACTTGTAATTTATAGCAATATTATAATTTTTAGGTGATTTTTTGTGAGAGAAATAAATATTTTTGAGATTTCATTTTTAAATAAATTTTTCATGCCTTACTCAATTTGGAATTACATGATTTATTAATTCATTGTTTCGAAGTCATAAAATTGGGGCCAAATTTATTATCAGAATAAGAACACTTTATTACGTTTACGAAACAAAAACGAATGCGAATGCGAAATTCGAAGACAACAACTAACGATTCTTATACGAATGCTACTTTTTCTTTCGACGAGTTTACATCGGTGGATATTTGATCCTGTTTTAGTACACAAAAATGAGTACATTTCGTTTATATTTTAATAAAAACACCAACAAGATATATCAAAGTAATACAGGGGAATCGCAACGGCGAACGAGCAGTTACATAATGTAAACACAGTATATTCTTTTTGCGTAACAGCGCCCTCTATACTATGAAAAGCTGTAACAATTACATTATAAGGTATTTTCCCCTCCTTTCTGCATGCCTTCGTGGTTTAATTGTAAGCACACTTGACGCGTATTCAAGAGGTCTAGGGTTCGAGTCTCGCCGAGGGCACAGCATATATTTCGCGTCTCCTGCTTAAAAAAAATCTGTTGACACTACGAGATGTACATATATTAGGTAACTGCAATTTAAATGATAATGAACATTATATAAAGTAAACAATTTGAAAATCTCATCAGGCTGTTTGTTGGTCCTATCATAAATCTGTAATGATAAAGTAGAAAAGGTTAATAAAAATACAAAGAATTTCTTAAAAGTTTGGATTGTCAAAATTCGTAACCTACGCATTAAAGGCACTGTCTTGGTGTAAGAGGTACTATTTTTGCAATGTCAAAATAGCTTAGTGAGCTATAGATACTACTCTCGTAAACTCTACATTCTATAATAAAAGAAAGAGTCTGTCTGTCTGTGCGTGTGTCTTTAGTTCGTGCTGCGCATAAGCGAATAGACCCAGGGGTACGAAATTTGGTACATAGGTGCATCTAGACAAGAGCCAGTGCACCTCGAAGTTATTTTTTCGAAATTCGAATTAGATTATTTTTTATTTTATGTTTTTTGACGAAATCGCGTCATTTTCAGACATAATGGGTTATAGGAAAGCGAGATATTACTCTATACATTTCATTTTCACATCGTCGCGAAACGCAGGCACTTACCTATTTCACGAACTTAAAATAAATTTCGTATTTCAATAAATCGATTAAATACGAATTTATTTAGCAAAGTGAGCTTAACATCTTTGGAACGAAATTTTTTTTAAAAGTTTTTTTTAAATTTTCCTATCATTTTTGGACATGATGAAATCGCATCATTTTGAATAGTTTCATTCTTTTAGAAATGTGGGTTTGGCAACGTTTTTCATCGTATTTCTTATGTCACTTTTTTTAAGAAATTGAAAAGTTTAAGAAATTGAAAAATTGTTTCTTTTTGCAAACATAAATTGTTTAATTAATTTATTAGGATAATTAATATTTTTATTAAAGGATATTTCTTATTTCATTGTAATTTTTTATATTATGTTTTAATTATATATAATTTTAATTATAAAAAAGTTTTGCATGATTTTTTTAGGAAATAAAGCTCTTAATCTGTTTATACCATTTGAGTTCTTAAGATTTTGCAAAGGGAAGTTGGTTAATTTATTTATTAGGATAAGTAATATTTACATTAAGGACTACTGCTTATTTCATTATCATTTCTTATACATATAACAAGTTAAATGGCTGCGATATGACTGCTGACACATTTTCTCAGAACATTACCTAAAGTATCATAACATTTCAAAATTTCAGAAAAAGAATCACTCAAACTATCAAGTAAGAAAACGTTAAAAAATTTTTGACTCATCAGAAATGGCATGGAATTATTTATATTATTGTAGAATTTTTATATAATGTTTTATGTAGTTAGAGGGGTGGTTAAGAAGGGGGATATAAATTATGTTTTAACAAACGTTTAATCCACATCTCATGCAATCACTTTGCTAAAAATTCAAGATGTATATGTTTTTCTGGCAATACATCAGGGCCGTATGCAAGGGAGGGTTTTATTCTTAATAAAGAAAAAATAGTTGGAAGAACTTACGGGGCTATCGGTCCCAGGTGTGTCTTTTAAGCATTTTTCTGGTACGTTTAAAAACCAGACGAAGGGTGGCTTCATAGCGGCTAGTTTTAAGATAATACAGAGGCTGTTCGTATATTTTTAGACGATTTTCATTGCAAATACCGAAACATTTTACCGAAAATTTTTATGTTTTAGATGTTCTGTTTGATGAGCTTTATTCTTCGCTATCTTTATACACCATAATTTCCAAGATAATAAACTGTAGTACCGGAAGGGGTATGTTATTCCATAGCTCTCGAACAGCTTTCATAAGTTTAAGGAGGTTGTTGGTCGATGTTTGGAAAACCCATCTTTTAAAAGTCCAAAAGAACAAGAATACATCAGCGCTAGGTCAGGAAAAATTTAGTAAGGATATGAGTGAAGGTATAGTCTTGATACCAGTTTCTTGTTCCATTTTCTCCCAGGAAATTAGCAGTAGATTCTAACGTGTCGGTGCTTACTTTGTATTGATGTAGTTTTACTGATTGATCACACTGTGTGTAAAGAGAAGGTATTTTATGTTTGCAACTTGAGCATGAAATATGCTTTTGATAATATATGGAGTTGATCTTAACATTTTTCGTCACTCTCTTTGTTTTTAATTAACCGTTATAGGAAAAAGAAGCAACGGTCATAAATCTTTTAGATAAACTTTCTTTAGATTCCTTGAACAAGGTTTTAAGATGTTTTCTCCCCTGTGATGATAATAAATGGATCTTTTTGCTTCCTTGTACGAAGTAAAAAGGAAGTATCGTAATCACGAAAAATTTCAAGTACCAATATTTCAAAGAAAATATCTGTTTTGGCCGCTATCGAATGCAATTTAACAATGTTTTTGAGTGACATCCTTGTATAAGGGCAGAATAAAAAAACCTTTTCCCCCCAAAATAATTATAAAACTGATTTAAAATGGATTCTGAAGAGATTTTATTGTGGCGTCTGTGCGTACGTACTTACATACATATGTATATACATACATACATACATACGTACGTGCGTACGAACACACATGTACAAATGTATGTATGTATCTCGCATAACTCAAAAACAAGGAGCTTCAGATCGTTGAAATTTTGTATATAGGGCTGCTATAACACGAACATGTGCACCTCGCCTTTTGGTTGCAATCCGCAGCACCAAAAGTATATAAATATATGCACATATATATCCACTCTGGTAGTCGGCTCAGTGAGCTCAGTTTCTTTATTTTTTGTTTGTAAATTGTGCATTTTGTACTTTAAAAATGATTGAATTATGTTGTTTTATCTTTAGGTTAAAGATTTTTATCTTTAAGATTAAGTCAACCTGCATGCAATAATTTTGAAATTATCAACAATTTAAAAGTTTTTTAGTGCGGCTAAGCCTAATTTTTGGTTATGATAGCGGCCATATTTGTTTACACTTGAAGCTTAGCAGAATAGTAGATTTGTTGCCAATCTCGAGAAAAAAGCTTCGCAACAACAAAGTAAAGTCTTTTTTTATTATTGCGAATTAAAATATGCTTGATTCATTCTGGAATTTTCATTTAAGTTATTAGCTGGTTTTTCCGTACAATTTTAATTGCCAAAATTGTTTTTTTAATAGTTTTAACTGTGATTGTTGTTTTATGTTTTTCTATGTATTTCAATTTTTAATGCAAATATTCTGAATTTTTATGTATTTTCGCCTTACCGCGAAGTGAGAACTGAATTAATTAGCAGCGCATGCGCATTTGGTAAGCGACGCTGAATCGTCTGCGAAAAATTGTTTCTTTTTATTTGTTTAATTTCTTTTATACATCGTTTTAGATTTATTATAGTGTTTGAATAGACTTTGTGGTAATTCTTAAGATGCTATAATTTTTGCTCACTCTGAGTTATAAAATGAATGAGATTTAACACTGTTAAGTGAACCTAGCGCAGAAGTGCTTTTACGATAAATAAATATATTGAACTTTAAAGAGTTTATTTATTCTCTTGTGGTTTATGATCTATCGACGAAGTAGATTTATTCAAAATTCGTTAACTGTTAATTCAATATGTTTAAATGAAATGCAGTAAAATTGCGTATAATTTAATATTCCGTACAAGGAAGTCATGTGGTGTACACATCAGATATTTTATGACAGTTTTTTAATTATACCCAAGATTCGTATACTAGGACAATATTTTTCCATTTATGTCCTAACAAATGTTTCTTATAAAGAATTCTGATGCGCGTTCTGCGTTCGGGTATATGTCGTCGAGAAAAACGATGTACATTAGGTTTTTTTTCTCCTTTTTAAATTCAAATCAGCATTAATCCCTTTGCTTACAGTTGACACTGAGAATTTTAACGAATTTGCAACTGTCCTTTGACTTGGCGGAGTTTCTTTTAATATTAAAAATCTTACTTTTGCAACATTCGAAACATTTCGTTTGTTTCTTGGATACGTATTTGGAAAAAATTTTCCACTTGAAGCTAAATTCGGACGTATTTTCCCCTTTGTAGTTGACAGCATTGCTTGTAGATTTAGATATCGAAAAACCATGGCTTTCACAATGTGTTTTAATAATCAGATACGAATAATTTTCTTCGGAAAGAACACAAATGAAGCCTTTCATCTACTGCTCCTTTAAAAGTGACATTTTGCATAGAAAAAAAACTCTGAAGCAGCAGACGATAAGTTTTACTTTCAAAAATCTATTTTCAGTTAAAAATCGCAAGAAAATTTTTACAATATAACAAAATCATCTAAACAATGTCCAAACAGCTTTTGTATTCCTTCATAATCACTATATTTGTTAGAGGGCAAATATTTAATTCACTTTCTTTTACACTATTTTGAAAAAGGAGCTTCTTCAATGTATCCCTTATTTACCGCAATCTTCAGAAAATATTACCAAACAATGTGAACTAATCGACCAATATGAGGATGCTATGTAACAGACATATCTGAATTCTACTATCATGTACATTCTGCAGATAGACAGAAATGTATCTTAAAATAGGAATAAACGCATTTTGGAATTGAGGCAAAAGTATATAATCAAGACGATGCAAGTATTAGTCAGCAAACTTCACTACTACGCCATTTTCGTTCCGCAACAAACAATTCTAAACCAAATCCTTGCATACTAAATTTATTATCTTGGAATCCTCCAAAATCTTCGATAAACAAACACAGGCGGATTGATTTTACTGCTACTTCTTTATCCGTAGTATCCGATATTCAGATACGGTGTTTATTCTTTATTAGGCACAAGCGAATATATTTATGAACATTTTCTGAATATATTTTGTTTTTGGTTTCGTTATAGACACAGGAATGAAATATGCATATATGATTCTATCTTTCTTTCTTATTGACCAGGATGAAAGTATTGATTTTTGACAGATTTCTACTGGATATGGAGAACACAGAAAAGCCAATTTCATGTATACACGTTCGATAAAATGGCGTAGAATATTGAAGATGAAATGAATACATTCGCTGAATGGCTCGAAGATAAACTCGGAACTAAAAATTACATGCTTTAAAGCCAAACGTTAAGAATTCTTGAGCATGAAGCAATTAATTGAATTTAAGCTAAAGAGCATTAACTCATTTGACATTAAAATTAAGAATATTAATTGGCTTGAAACTAAGATGAAAAACTTAAATAGCTTTCAAGCAAAGTAAAAGAAAAATACTGTGAGCAAAGTAAAGTTATTAACACAGGTTTGTAAAACCCTAAAATGAAGAACATATTCGCTTCGAGTTAAAAATGAAAAAATGTTAATTGTTTTGAAGCGAAGACATGAATAATTTTTTTAACACTGTCGCATGAAAAAACTTTTAAAATGATGGCATAAAAATAAGTCTTAGAACTTTCTTAATTTCTTATTTGTTATGAAGGAAAATAGAAGGCATTTATGAGAATGTGCTAAATGGTGGTTTTGAAAGACGGTTTTGTTACTGTTGCCCAACGTCGTTTCAGGACATTGCTTTAGAACGGCCTTCAGTTGATTGGAACGTGATTCTGGTGTGTTGGTTACCAAGAACTTTATCTAAATAGTGTTATTGAGGCAATGCTTCATAAAGTACCAAGCAATTATCCTTCTTCTGTCTACAGGTTACACGATCGTAGACAAAGCATCACCACAGCTTTTGAAAATCTTGATCTGGACATACTGAGATCCTTTTTGGAAAATCTTTATTATAGCATTAATGTCGGTTCTGTCCTTGTGTAAAAGAGTCACTCATAGACCGTTTGAAATTTTTCGATGCATACTTCAGAACATATTCTTCTAATTACGCATTTATTTCAACCATGCCTTAAAAGTATGGTTACGTAACGGTTACGTAAAGTATGTTCGTAATGGATTCAATGCACACAGAGCCGATGATAGCTTGATAAATTTTATTTTTCGAAAAGAAACACATTACGGTTCTGGAATTTTCTACAAATGTACTCGAACAGCTCTTCTCAGTATGAGAGAACATACTCAGTAGTTAGCATTCCAAACTGCTAAAAACTTTAAACACAAAATAACTCAAAACCCATCTGAAGAGCGAAGCTCGCACGAAAATCTCTTAGTACTCCGACGTCAACGCTGAATTAAAAATTGAGAACTAGGCTCTCTCCGGTTTTACATAGTTTTCCTCGGGTCGCGGAGAAATTTCCAGACAGTCGGAAGGTATATACAGTTACATAGGACCAAATAAAGTTACATAGTCGTGTAGACTAATTACAGTTACATAGAAAAGAGACCAAAATGTCGCTAAGTTTGGCGACATTTGGCAATTTTCCGCCGAAATTGTCGAGAAAAATTAGTCGCCAAATGTGGGCTGTCTTTAGATAATTTTAGCTCAAAGGGGTGGTAGCCCAAATGTTGTCGAAACGTGTTTGTATTTGTAAATGAAGAAAACGTCTGTTTGGGCGTGATATAAAATCTGAAAACTTTCAGACTTTTTTTTAAACCTCAAAGAAGATATTTGTTTCGAAATGTGTTTTGCGTCAGTTCACAATATACGGCGTATCATGTCTCAAACTGAAGTTATCAAATATTATCACTCTATATTATTTTTAAGCAAATTAAAAATTATGTAATATGTTCCTCGCATTGTAAAAAAAAAGATTATACATAGAGCCATCGAATTTTGAATAACGTACTTTTCCACAAAAATATCTGCTCCTGGAAACCTGAATTTTGAATTTCAAATTTCTTTTGTCACTTTTATTTCATGTTTTACAAAAATTTGATGTATGTTTACTCAACAAACTCAACGATTTAAAGCTAAAAGTTATAACAGTGTTTGAAACAAAATATTTTCACCTACATCACGCGAGACGTTTGCCATTAGAAAATATATAAGTTACTTATCTTTCAGTTTTAATTACGAAACTCGACTCTATGACAAAAATGTGCTGTCGCGGCCCGAAATAAAATGCTTTTATCTTCCACGTGCCAGCTGCTTGCGATTCAGTAAAGCCTAAGATACTTCGAATTGTAATTTGAAAGATTATTTTGAGTAATAAACTGAACGATTTAAGAAGAACAAACACAGTTCTTAAGAAAAATGTTTTCTACTTTTTAATTTGATTTAAATACAGATGTATGAAAATCATGAAATGCCTAATTTCAAATATTGAATATTGTTACGAAATGGCACCAGCTGGACTCATTGATATGTTATACTCTTTTTCATTTTGTTAACAATTACAGGCAGTAATTATTATGTTTAAAGAAATAATATTGCAGATATAGAAACACGAATGAAAAAATTTAATACTCTATTGGAAATTCTAAAGATATACTATTTTTAAATATTTTGTGATTTTGCTGTTAAATTGACTTTTTGTGGATAAATTCGTAGACGTGGTATTTAATAATTAAAGTTAACATAACAAAAGTTTATAAGAAAAAGACAAAAAGCAAGTTTTACAAGTCATCTTAATACGAAAACTGAACATTGATGTGATAAACTGAGAAAAGACTCATTCTGATCTGAAAAATATTGTTTATGTCGTGATATACAGGTTTTTGCCGTCTTTATTTTGGTTATTGTACACTGTGCGAAAAGGGACAGTTCTGTATGTCTTCCGTTCTACGGGCCCGATTGACGAAATTCAAATTACGTTTTTCATGTCTGGAAAGCGTGACTTAAGATATGTATTAGATTTATATATAGCATTCTTCAAATATAGGTATTTCGACGCAAAATCGGACTTTTTCTGAAACGACATGCCAATTTTTTTCCATATTTCTATTCTACGACCCAAATTATACCAAACTCCCAAGTTTTGTAAAAATCGCACGACTAGTTTTTAAAAACATTAGCTCTGAAAATTTTAGCTCCTCAATGTTAATGCAGTTTGATGTGTATTTATTAATACCTCTTTTTTATGAAAGTTCTTTGATTCCTTCCTACACAGTTCGAAACTTAGGTTCATTCCAAATACATTTCGCCCATTTTTTATGATTTAGTTTTAAAATTTGTATTTTAAAATAATTTTTATAAATATTTCGAAAAGAAAATTTGAATTATAAACTATAATATTTTTACAATCAAGTTTTAGCAGATGTATTTCTAAGCATACCTGCAAAAAATTAGAGTTTTTATTCAAAATATCCGAAGATATACGTGAATTTATATATTGGAGCGTTTTGAAATTTAGCATATTTGTTGAAATAATGTTAACGAAAATGTAGTTTACGCACTTAAATTAAAATTCTTTAAAATTATTTGAAAGTAGGAACGATGTGACATTTTTTCTGCTCACACACAATGTAAAAAGGTAGAAATGATGTAACATTTTTTTCCACTCCTACAAAATGGAAGGGAAAGGAAAATAGGTTGCCATATATTAAGAAGTTCGCCAAGTTATTTACTCTTGACGAAATCTGAAAAAAATGCGCCAAGCTAAATTTTTAAATTTCTCCGTAAATTTCGCACCAAATTTTACAAAATTTAATATTTAGGCAAAATTTCGATCGTGAAATCGAAATATGGAAAAAAAATGGGTATGTTATTTCAGAAAAAGTCTCATTTTATGTCAAAATACCTATATTAGAACAATGCTATATATAAACCTGGTACATATCCTAAGTCGCGCTTTCGAGACATGAAAAACGCAAGCTGAATTTCGTCAATAATCCCAGTAGAACGGGAGATATAGAACTGTCCCCTTTTTTTCGGGGGGGGGACAGAATACACAATATAAGCTTTCGAAACCTCGACGAGAATTACGATTCCACAGTGTAATTGATATTAGCAACACAAATTCTTTTAATGATTTTATGTCCGTGCTTTGCTTTCTTTCAATGAAAACGTGCTGTTCAGATTATACCTTTTCAAAAAATAACGTAAAGAGATTACATAGGATCAAAGACATCCGCAAATGAAGTAAAATTAAAAAAATATATATATCACTGTAGCGAAAAATTATTATTAAAGTTACACGGCTTTAAGATCAGTCCGATGAAAAGAGGTAAATGTATTCTTAATGTAACTAGAAACAAAATTGTGGACAATCGCATGTATGAATTGAACAGGACATACACAACAAACAGAACATACACAAACAACAATAAACCTACACAAGAATAATTACATTTTTGATCTCCTTGATTATGTAAGGAACGAATTTCTGCTGTATTTAGTTTCATATTTAACGAGGAATATGTGAGAAAAATTTATCTCTAAATGAAAACGAAATCTAATCTGAACAGCACAAAGTTACCTACACAAGAATAATTAAACTCTTTTCATATAAACTTCCCTTTGACAGCTTTGATTTAAAATCAAATAATATTAGCAGATTTACAATTTTAATTTCCTTCACACGTAACGGAAAACAATATGATTGATAAAAAATTTAATTTTTGCTTTTTAGTGTCTTTATATAAATCTATGAAATAAATAGTTTCCGATAATTTAGTTTTTACCTTTGAAGGTAAGGAGTGTTGAAAAGTAATTAAAAAATAAAGAAAGAAAATCTGAATAATTAAAATAATTTCTTCCAAGCATCGAAGCAGCAGATATTTAGGTGTTTGCTATATCTATTTTTTTCAACATCTTCCGATGTTT
>KK118476.1:223423-233975 GCA_000611955.2 Stegodyphus mimosarum
ATATTGCCTTGCTTCAGCAGAAAATAACTCATGGATCACAACTGAGAAAATTACAGAGAAGCTTTAGACAGGTAATTCAATTGTGTTTCGCCTTGTATAAAAACTTAGATTCGCTTTTAAATTTAATACATTAATGCAATAATTCCTGAGCAAAAAAAGAAATAACGCTGCACTATACTTCCTTCTCAGACGCCATGAGAAACCAAAATTTGAACGTCGAAAATTAAGGGAGAAGGAAAATGTGATTTTGCTACAGAAAGATAAAATAAAAATGAAGCTTAAAACAAATGATAATACGCATTTCACGAATCCATCCTAAGAGCTGTCTTTCATTTAAGCAGTGTTGCGCTATTTATTTAACTCATTACAGGGGAATTGCTTTATTAACCATGCTTTCCTCTACAGAAACAATCACAATAAACAATTTTTGCAAGTACTCCGTCAAACTCAAAGCGTAAATTCAAGTTTTTGTCATTCAAACCACCTTCGTGACCAGGTCTGACAACGCCAGAGCTCATGCTATCCCAACGATATGGTAAAGACTGAATTTGTTGTAGGAATTATTAAATACGAGCCGCTAGCGAACATGAAAAATCAAAAACAAAAATAAATAAATGAATAAAAAATAAACAACTTTAAAGGAGAATTCATATTTTAACCGTCATACAGAAAGGTCTGTTAAAGTTTCTTATGTTCTCAACTGATCTCGCAGTCTAGAAGTCTGCTGTTAAAGTCAATTCTTATTATCCATTTTTTTTGTCTTTTTAGCTTTATTGTTTAGCATGATTTTCTTCTCCCTTAAGCCACATACTATTCAACAGCAAAAATACACAAATTTTAAAAGCAGCATAGCAATATGGATTTAGAATTCCCAATGCAGCGTTAGGTGTTGGTATATATTTTTTGTAGTTTTTTACTATATATGTTAAATAAAATATCACGTTCTTGGTGCTTGCGCTACATAAAATACGATTCAACAGCAAAGTCACAAAATATTTAAAAATAGCATATCTTTGGGATTTCTGACAGACAGACTCGCCTGATGGCGATAAAAAAATTGCTTTTTTCCGGACCGTGTTGCAACTGCTCACTTTGAAATCAGTGAGTTACCAGTGAGTTAATCAACAATTCGCTGAAGTTTTACAAAATTTAAAATAGACGATAAAACAAATCTCGTGGCAAAAGCTAGCTCGTGTAATATAAAATTCGTGTTTCCAGGTGCCCATATTTAGACGGACGACTACATTATTCGAATTTTGATGGTTTTAGGTAATGCTGATTTTCACAATGCGAGAAACTTACATACATTCATGCAGAATTTTGATTATTTAATTTCTTTAATTATTTATTATTTAATTTTCCTACTTATTATTGGCATTTATATAAAATAATTATTAACATAAAATAATTATTAACAAGAGTTGCTAGCCATAGTCAAAGCCGTAGAACATTTCCATCATTACCTATACGGCAGGGGGGGCGAAATTCGTCCTCCGCACGGATCATGCACCGTTGGCCTGGCGTTTAAATTTCAAGAATCCTGAGCGTCAAATAGCCAGGTGGATACAGAGACATCACTATACCAAAAATGACATCACTATACCAAAGCGTGTTGTGTGTGTACTGGTTCGTAATGGAGTGAGTGGACATGTCGTTAAAAAGTTAATAAAATTCATTCTTTTCACAAGAAATTAAACAAAAGGCGGAAATATTTCCTCAGAGATATTTGTACAATATCACAATATCTCAAATGTTAAACAGAACTCAATTCAAAACAGAGAAAGTTAATCCAATCTCACTGTGAATTCGCAACAATCAATAACAACATTAAGTAAACATACAGCTCGCTTAAAACAACAACAACTGAGCTGAGGTGTTTTAATTCGGCTTTTATAAACTTTTTAATTATTCACGAAAACATTCTGCTAAAATCTAATTTTACGATTTTTCTGGATGGCAACAGAAATTACGAGATATTTATTTATTAAATATTAAATGCACGCGCTCTTGTATTTTTACTTTTCCAGCGTAGCTTTCTCTTCAAATTCGTATTGCACGGGAAAATAAAACAATTTTAGTTACAATTCTAAATAACTAGCTAAATAAATACGAAATCCGTAAGAATATAATACACAGCAATAATGTTTGGTAGCAACAATTTGAAAAGGGATACAACGCATTTAAATGTCTGCGCGCAAAATGCCGTTTTGAGGCTAATGTTCCATTTGCGACTAACATCCCCTTTTGGGCTAAGAATGATATTATAGAGAGCTTTTTTTTGATAGCATATACTAGCATCAGACTTCTAACAGATTTAAAGCAATTTATCGCTGTATGAGAAATGAACTGCAAGGTTTTAAGATCTTTTAAAAGCAAACTTTTTATTAAGTCCGAAGGATCAGACTTAACTTAAAAATAATTGTCAAACTAAAATTTTGAAGTTAAGCCTAGTAATGAAGAGACTATACAATTTAATCTAATTTGACTCAGACCGTTAACCGGCGGGATAATTTAAATACTGGCAGCTATAACACAACGCCGAAGAATTATAATCTTATGAGAGCTAGGGAAATCTAGTAACGTGGTCTCTGGAAGCACAAACATGCTCTGTGTTACAGTCCGAAAACCTCATCTTTGAATACTCTCAAATTAATTTGCATTCTGGTAGGGAAACGGAAAATAGAAGTGACAGTAAAGGCTGAAATTATAAATAACTGGTTAGGCAAAATAGTAATAAACCCACAATGCCTTCCGGGTTAGAAATAAAGATATTCTAAATGCTAGCTGGACGTTCTAAACTCACACAATGATGGCAGTGAAACTGGAATAATTCTTTAATTACATTAGTGATTGATTTGTTGTTCATTTCTTATTAATTTTTCGGAAAACTGAACAAAAGAATCTGAAAGATTTAAGATTTTAAATTACATAGGCACAAAGGGGCGTTTTTTAAAGTTTTATGTGATACCCTTATTTATTAAATATCATGTTTTTTGCACTTAAATCACATAAAATTCAATTCAACAGCAATACTACAAAATATTTAAAAACAGCATATCTTTAGAATTTCCGATAGACAGTCTTCTTGTACTGGAGAAAAAAATGTTTTTTTTTCGTACAGTGTTGCCATTGTTCTCTTTGAAATCGTTGAGTTCGCTAATCATAAATTCGTTGAAGATTTACAAAATATGAAATAGATAATAAAACAAAATTGAATTTCAAAATTGGGGCTTTTAGGTGCCCTTGTTTCTGTGGAGGGTTACGTTATTGAAAATTTGATGGCTCTAGGTACCGTCACTTTTTCACAATGCGAGAAGCATACATACATTCATGCAGATTCGTAATTATTTAATTTCTTAAGATATAATAGAGAGCGATAACATTTGGAGACACAATTTAAAAAGTGATAGTAGTGAAACGGTACAAAATGCCGTTTTGAGACTAATAGCCCTTTTGGACTACCCCTTGTATGGGCTAGAAAGCCAGATCTTGTGGGTCAAACCAATATCATGTTTACACTCACTTTATGATCATATTCAAACACTAAACCAGACTTTTATTTAAAAAAATAGTTAATTAATTATGTTATAACAATCAATCGTGTTGCCAGATTTCTAGAATAGACGTTTCCGAATTTATTAACTTTGATTTTATTAATTCCTAATTAAATACTTCTCTCACCTAAAACCATTTATTGCCACTCACAGCGACGACGAAATAATTTTCTTTTTCCAAAAGATTTTTATATTACTATATTTTTTGTCTATGATTAAATATTGTCTTTCAGAGAGTAGCTTTTTATTTTTTAATCAAAAACACGCTCTCAGTTTGAGCAAAATATCATTCTTTCGTCGTTTTAAAATGATATTACTCAAAAAAAAAAATTTATTCAACTATTTTAATTACCTTGATGTTTAAATCCTTGTGTAATATCTCCGAATATTATTCTTGAAAAGGTTTTGATTTGGTAATTAAATTTATAAGCGTGTCATTTAATTAAATTAATTAATCTTTTTTAATATTAATGCAGTTAATCTTGTAAGTATTCGTATTTGATTTTGAAAGCCATCAAACAAGAGAATCCGGATCAATTTTTAGATTTTTATAAATTTATAAATTTATCATTACAGGTAGGATGTCTAGAATAGTTTATTTTTATCCCTCATTGTTTTTGCTACTTTTATTTGTAATTTTACTTGACAGGATATTATGTCAAAGCCCACTAGGCTGTTTGCTAAAGTACAAATTAGTTTAGTTAAAGGTATTTGCCTAAAGGATAGGAAGACATAATTGTGGAAGAAGTTTCATGGGAAAAAGGTCATATTTATTTTATGAATGATACCTCTAAATAAAAACCTAATTATCTTGCATTATAATTGTGGAAGAAGTTTCATGGGTTAGGTTAGGTTATTCAATTATGGCAAAGCACATGAGGGCTATCTGCTTAAGGGGAGGGATGCCTTCGTGGAAGACTCTCTAAGGTGAACTGGCTCGTATACACGTTACACATGGGGAAAACTACGAAAACGCCCATGCAGCCAGCCCGTTCGCGAGATTCGAGCCTCGGACCGAACTACCAGTGTTCAGCGTCTTTACCGCTCGGCCCCTGGTGGGCCAGAAGTTTCATGAGAAAAAAAGGTCATATTTACATTATAAATGATACCACTAAATAAGAAACCTAATTATCTTGCATTATATATGCATAGAATTATAAGGTATTTCTCCCGCCTTCTTCGAATGCCTTCGTGGTGTAGTGGTTTGCATGCTCGACGCGTAACCGAGAGGCCCGTGGTTCGATTCCCGGCGAAGGCGTTGCTCATTTTAATAACCTAATGTATCTACAGAGTGACAAAATATTTTCACAATTTAAATGTTGATCGATTCAGAGTTGGAAGATTTATATCTTGGTGCAAGAAATAAACAACTAGAAATACATCACATAGCCACAAATTTTGTTACACAGGTAATTTAAATTTATCACAGAAAATACCATATATAAAAAATTAATAAATAAAAATAATACAGTACATAAATACAGATTAGTTAATTTGAACGGGCCAAGCCGCGAGGTCTACCTGGCTGAGAAAATGGATATCTTCGTGGAGGATTTTCTGAGAAAACAAGCTTATAATTCCCATTACACATGGAGAATGACACGACAAACCATTATGCAGCTAGCCTGTTCACCTGCTTTCGAACCCACGTTAGGAGTATTCATGTGTCTTAACCACTTGACCACTGGCCGAGGGGGAAGCATTGTTACAAGACCCGAAAATAAAAATAAAAATAATTAAATAGATTAATTTACAACTACGTATTTTTACATTTGTAGTCACTTTGCGAATCATTAAACAAGGAAACCAACTAACAGAACTGATATAAACCAACTGCTATAACATCTAGTTATGCACCTCCCTTTTTTTGTTGTAGTAGTCGGCCGTACGAAACACACACACACAAATGTCACAATACACACACACACACACATATATATATATATATATGTATGTAACACACCCTCTTGCCAGGTTCAATGAGCTGAGATTTTTTTTTTATTCTTATACGTTGGTAAATTGCGTATTTTTTGCTTTAAAAGTGATTGAATTATGTTTTTTTTTACGTTTCGATTAAGGGTTTTATGCCTTTAGTTAATCTGCGTGCAATGCAATACTTGTGTAATTATTAACAATTTGAAAGTTTAAGAGGCGCTAAGCCTAACGAGGCTACCATTTGTTTACATTTTAAACTGTTATCAGAACAGTGAATTAAGTCAGTTGGTGTACCAATTCAGTGACTTTTGCCCAGTAGGACTCAGAGTTAACTTTAAATTTTGTGCGCAGAAAATTTTGGCTTCTTATCCGTTGGCTGAATTTCTTGTTTTTGCACTCAAACTCTAATTTTAATTGAATGAGAAATATATTTCCAATGAAATTCGAGGAAATAGGTTTGAATAAAATACAGCCAAAATTGCATATAATTTAATAGGCAGTGCAAAGTACGTGGTCAAAGTGAGCTTCTGTTTTGTTCTTTTTAATGTATTGCAACTATTTTAACTTTCAAATGCGTTTTATTAACTTAACATCTTTATTAAATATTTAAAAATTCATTAACATTTAGAACATCGGAAAATAACTTGAGCAATTTTTAAAATATTTTTTGCATACCGCACTCTCACATTTTACAGATCCTTAATTTTACTATGAAATTAATATGCCCATTCTTTATTCTCTGTGTTTCCATGGCATCAACAGCGGCAATACATCTCGCCATTTTATCCAATTTAGGTCTTGCTGTCAGAAATGTTGTAAATAAATATTCATAAGCGCGCTAACTGACATGCGGTTGTGGTTATGCTGCGCTTCCGGTCTGAGGTAGATTGATGTAAATAAAATTAAAAGCTTTTATATAATATTAATGAAGAATATTTAAATGCATTCATCTCAGAAGCTAAATTGAAAAACAGGAAACTGAAATACCATGTGCATCCTGTATATTCTTTGTGTAGCTTTCCATGAAATGTCACTTTGAGGAAAATAAGCAATTGGGGGCACGTGCTTTGTTTGAAATATATACCGGTATTTGCTGTTTTTTAATATTCATACTGTTAAATTCGAGTTATTTTGTCACTCGTTATTACCATTTAAGTATATTTGAAATAAAATTACTTTTTTATAAATGAATGTAAAATATGTTTAAATGCTATATTATGCGTGTGGAATACATTTTCCGAAATATGAAGGCGTGGTGCATTAACAAAATTGCAAAAAACAACAACTTGGCTTAGGTAATAGTAATTTAAATGCAGTTATATGTTGTTGCAGAAAAAGAATGAAGGAATTTCACTAATCGGACATTTCCGTTTGAATATTCTCAACATTACAATAAGGTCTTATTGCTATTATTGCCACTTTGCTTCTGTTTTGTACTTCATTTCACAAAGTAAAAAAAGGAATTATAATCGCGAGAAATTTCGGGAATCGTATTTCAAAGAAAATATTCATTTTAACACCTCTTGAATCCATTTGAACTATGTTTTTGCGTGACATCGGAAAGTACAGACAGATTAAATAACTATTTTCCGCAAACGGATTATAAAATGCATTTAAAATGGATTCAGATTTTTTTGTGTCATCTGTACGTACGTATGTGTGTAGCACGTATAATTAAAAAACGAGTAGCCGTAGAACGCTGAAATTTTGTAAATGGAACCTGTATAACATCTACTTATGCACCTCCCATTTTCGCTGCAATCGGTCGTACCAAACGTGTACATATATATATATGAGATGGCATCGTCCATAATAATCAGATGACGCTGCAAGCTGTGAGAAAGAACGTTTTTCTTTTCGCTAGAGAACGCAGACGATTCCGCGATTAAGACGATAACACGACTGAAAGACGTATGAATGTAAGAGACGCTGATTTGTATTCATTTGTAAATAATATCATCTATTTCCTTCTATGAAAGTAATCACTTTGTAGTTTGTAGCAACTATTCATCTTTCCATTAAATTTTCGAGTTTTCTATAAATCGGATTAATTATTGAAAGCCCCTAGACAACCATCTCTGAAGTAAATCCACAGACATCCTACTTCTAGATAGTAAGTACCGATCCTACATTCCTACATATATACGAGCATATATGTGCAATATATATATATATATGTAATAATAAAATTCCATTGTCAAAAATACACTTAAAACCCTATCTTAAATTTCATTTTTTCTTTTTGTTTTTTCCCCAGTCACAATTCTAAATGCATGTTCTTTTCCTTTTAATGGCAACGATCTCTTATTTAAAAGTACGTGGAATTAAATCCACAGCCCCGTAGTCAAGTTGATTTTCCCGCCTTTTCTACACGTACAGTTATTGAATGTCCTGGAAATATTTAAAGCGAAATGGATTGGCTGACGAGGTTGACGTCATTTCTTGGTATCTCCGCCTTTCCAGAGATTATAAAAGGATTCGCAAAGGAATATCGGGGGGGAGGTCTTTTCATCAATGTAACGATGGAGTAAACTTCAATAGAAAAAGATTTTAGTTGCTCTTTTTTATTTACTTCGGGCATCTGATTTTTGTAACTGCTGCTTTTCATGGAAATTAATAAATGATTCCTGTTTTTTCTTTAAACTTATCGTCTGATACTTTGAGCTACGACTACATTTGGTACATCATATATATAACAAATATATATATATATATATATATAAACCAATAATTCATAATAAGAAAACTTACTATGTACCATAACTATATACCCTTACTATAAAGAACAGAAATTCAATTTAAAACCATGAATAAAAAAACGTTTAATCAGAATTTTAATTAGCATTTTAAATCAGTATTTTCTAAGCCTCTTTTGCTTTAAAAACACAAAAATCTGCTAAGAAAAATCTTTAATGCACAAATACCAAAATCAAAAGTAAAAATGTAAGCATTGAAAAAATAGCTGTTACCACTGATCGCAGATTAATCGACTTATAATGGGATAAACCAATTTACCATCAATTAACAGTAACTAAATTAAGAGAGAAAATTTTCATCTTACTTCCAAGTAAGCATTAAATTATTTGCTAGCTCCAAAATATAAGTTACAATTAATACTCGACCAAAAAAAGACATTAGTCCATTTATGCCCAAAGCTGACTAAAACGTTTTTCCATTCGTGGTTTTAAATCGAATTTCCGTTCCTTGGAGACCGTATATGGAAAATTTTCTTATTATGAATTAATTGTTTATTAATTTGCCCCTTTAGCACAAGTCATGGGCTTTTTAATCTACTTTAAATAACTTTTATTTTGAATATATATATTCCTACTCTTTTACCCGCTTCGTGAGCTCAGCTATTTTATTCTTATAAATTGGTAAATTGGGCATTATTTGCTTTAAAACTAGTTTGATATTATGTTGTTCTTATGCTCTCGTTAAGAGGTTTTGCCTTTAGTTAATTTGAAAGCAATAGTTGTAGCATTATCAACAATTTAAACATTTAAATGCTGCTAAGCCTAACGAGGCAGCCATTTGTTTACATTTGAATCTCTTAGTAGAATAGTGAATTAAGTCAGTTTCTACCCAACTTCAGTGTCTTTTTGCCGAGCGGGACAAAACTTAATCTTTCACTTTTGTGCACAGAAAAACCGTCCTCTGAGCGAATTACTTATTTTTGCGTAGAAACTCTAATTTTAATTGTAATTTTTTCTTTTATCTGTATTTGATGTTTTATACTTCTCTGTATATTTTATAATTTTTAGTGAAGATGTTTTGAGTTTTCATGTATGTTTACACAGCCGCGAAGTGAGAACTGAATTTATTGAAGGATAAATATATCTCTAATGAAATTCTAGGAAATAAGTTTAAATGACACTCGGCAAAAGATATGCATAATTTTATAGGCCGTACAAGGAAGTTATGTCGTATCCACATGAGATATATTTTCTACATTTTTGTGCCTACATGTAATTTTAGACATAACTAAAGCTAAATATAACAGCGCTATTTCATTCACCTCAAAAATTTCATATTTGAAACATAACATTGTAAAGTTTATCCTAATTTTTAAAACAGTTATTTTAAGTTTATGCATTTTTCTTATCCCTTCTAGCTTCAGCTTACAATTTCCTACAAGAATGTATTTTCAGAAACGCGGTAAATGCAAATGAGTAAGAGCAGTATTTAAGTCGATGTTTAACTGACTTCGTTAGCGAGCTCGAATTACTGACTAGCTCGCGGTTGCCTTTGGCTACCTCTCTCTAAGCTAATGCTACGCTCGGCCGTACTTTAGGCCCTTGATTGGCTTCGTTGACTTAATTGAGATATAAGGGCCAACTACTTAGAACCTTGATAGCTTCGGCTATATCTTTCAGTTAGCTTTAGTTAAGTTTTATTTCATATTAATTTAAGTTCAAGCGCAAGTGGAGGCTTTGCTGTACGCTCCGAGTTAGGAGCTGATTGTGTCATATTTATTATAAGAAATAAAGGGTAGTTAACCTTCTTGAGTCTTACGTCTCTAGTCATACACTTAAGCGATTATTCGCTTACCAGTGTTAGGGGTTTCAAAGATTGAACTGTGAAATAAGAAGGTGAAACCCTACAATGGGATAGAATCTGATCAAGGACATTTTTACTAAATTAGGTATATGAGGCAATGTGGTAATGTTTTACTTTGTCATATAAACAGCAATAATTCGACACAGTTAGCCATTAGTACTATTACAGACTTGTACTATTGCGAGAGAAATGTTTGAAAGAACAGATTCATTTTACTGAATGCTCGAACATTTATTCATAAAAAAAAAGAGAGAGGTAGTTATTTTAAAATTCACCTACCAAGAGCTTGTCTTGGAATCGTGCCAAGTTCGATTTCCATTTTACGGAAGATGAAAAATGTGTATTTTCTCATATTAAAAGTGAGTTTAAATTTTATCACTTTCTCATTCTACCTTGAAGAATGTTTTTATGTACAATTCCATTATTAATTCTGTTTAGAAAGAAAATTTTAAGGAATTTCGAAACTACAACTGAAATAAATGAATCCAGAGACTTTGCACTTT
>KK118477.1:1254-20722 GCA_000611955.2 Stegodyphus mimosarum
TTAAATAGTTAATAGTTGAAAAAATATGTACATATATACTGATTACCAATCACAGTCGTGAAAAATATTGCGCGGTCTTTTATGTCGTTGAATTAAGGTGTTATCGTAGTTATTAAGGTCTTTTATGATATCATCAGGGTGGTTATTGCAGTGTTGATAGAAATTATGACTATGGATGAGAATATTGCTGTCAAGCGGCTTAATTTCTAGATCTCTATGGATGGTTGAATTTGTGACATACCATGGTGCATTACAGAGCATTCTGAGCATTTTATTTTGGGTTTGTTGAAGTAGTCTTCTATTGCTTCTTGATGTAGCTGCCCAGGCCGGTGCAGCGTACAGTAAAATAGGTTTGATGGCTTGTAAGTAAGTGATCCTTTTGGTGTTCAGGTTTAGTTTTGATTTCCTGCCGAGAAGGGCATAAATAGCCATGAAAGCTTGCATTGCTTTAGCTCTGGTTTTTACTATGTGCTGGCGAAAGGTAAGGCGGCAGTCGATATGAACTCCTAAATATTTGATGCAGTTTTCACGTGGGATATTGTTGTTGTCGATTTTGATATCTGCAATGTTTCTTCTAAGTTGATGTTTACGGAAATAGATAAGAGCTGATTTGGTGGTATTTATTTTAATCTTCCAGGCTCGGAACCATTGTGCAATGATATTGATATGAGATTGAAGTTTTTGATTTGCTTTGTCAGGATTTATGGATCTACTAAGCAGAGCTGTATCATCCGCATAGCAGGCAGTGAGGATATTGGGATTCCTGGGAATGTCGTTAATAAAAAGGTTGAATAAAATTGGCGAGATGCAGGAACCTTGTGCTACGCCGGCAGTTGTAGTTTTGATAGAGGAAAGATGATTCTTAATTCTTACTTGAAAGGATCGCTTGCGTAAGAAGTTTGCTATGAGTAAGGTGAGATTAGGCGGGAAGTTGTAGTTAATTAATTTGATAAGAAGACCTTCGATCCAGACCTTATCAAAGGCCTTTTCAATGTCCAGAAAAATGCCTGCTGTGGTTTCATTTTTATTGAATCCTTCACTTATATAC
Source organism: Stegodyphus mimosarum (assembly GCA_000611955.2). NCBI lineage: Eukaryota > Metazoa > Arthropoda > Arachnida > Araneae > Eresidae > Stegodyphus > Stegodyphus mimosarum. The sequence goes on from KK118477.1 coordinate 2,303, forward strand.
TCTACTATGCGGGTGATTTGGTGGGTAGTTGAATATCCAGGGCGGAAGCCAAATTGGGTTGAATTTAAAATCTTGTTTTCTTGAATAAATTGATTGATTCTGTTGACTATTATTCTTTCATAAACTTTTGCTGTGGAGGGGAGTAATGATATGGGCCTGTGATTAGAAGTATTGGTGGGATCTTTGCCTGGTTTTTTAAGGACTATTATGGTGGAATGTTTCCAAGAGGGTGGAAAATTTTTACTTCTTAGACATGCGTTGATGATATTGGTGATAAGTCTTTCCCCTCGTTAACTCTTACCTTTTAAACTGCTAACAGATATATGCGATTTGCATAAATATCTCGCTCGCGCTAAATTCGGGCAGCAACTGAAACTTTGAGATATCGATAGGAAAGTTCAAACTAAAAATAATTTGGTTAATTAAAATAATGAATGCTACATCATAATTTAGTGATTATAACATCCACAGGCAGAGAAAATCCTATTTCGAACAGTATGCAGTTCGAGATAATTTAATATTGGTAGTTATGTGGGGGTATGAAATCATTTATTAGAAAAAGAATTAAAAATAAATCGCTTCGGTTTTACAGCTAACAATTTTTCCCAAAATATTGAAATAATCGTATCACATTCTTAACACAAATAACATTTGCGCTGAATGAAAAAATAATGCGATTATTTATTGTCATTGGAAAATGAAATGTATAAAATACTTAAAACAGAAGATTATGAAAATATGCTGCCACGGCAATGCATTTTAGAGGTAAATACACAATGAGATATTATAAGGCACTCCCTCCTTTCCCAGTCCTTCGTGGTGTAATTGGAAGCATACTCGACACGTATTCGAGAGGTCCAGGGTTTGAGTCCCAGCGAGGGCACTGCACCTTTTGCACCTTTTTCTTGTCTCATGCTTTAAAAATCTTAATGACTCTACGGTGGAGCCCGCACAAAAAAGTGGTGGACGATAACTGACCACCAGCATTTAGCGATTGAGTTCCCTAATCTCCAGTCGCCCTATAAAAAGGGAGAGTATGTAAGGGATTTTCTCCCTCCTTCCAGCATTCCTTCGTGGTGTAATAGTAGTACACTCGGTGCGTATTCAAAAGGTCTAGGTTCGAAACCCGGGGACGGCATTGGTCATTTTTCACATCTCCGGCATTAATAATGCTAATGACTCTACAACACAATCAAAAATATAGTGTGTTCAGAAAACACTACGTGTACACAAATCTATAAACAGGCTGCCCGTATTTTCAAAATAAGAAGTAAAGATAACTTTAAAATACCACTCTATGCAGAAAGAAAAATTCAAACATTCTAAACAACCGCACTTACTTTTTTTTTATCTTCGTAATGAAATTAAGCATTCCCCATTATCTGCTTTTAGCGTCCTGGAATTTTTTCAGTTGCTCAATCAATACGTGAAATGCCATGACTGATTCTAAAAAACAAAAGTGTCTACACAATCTGAGTAATAATAAGCCCAAAACTATTTCGTAGGGTAATAACGAAGTAAATTTCGGGCATTTAAAGTTTTAAGCATTCCTTTTTTTTTTTTTTTTAAATAAAAGTCCATGCTTGTAAGTTTCTCATTTGTTTTAAGCGTTCAAAGTATGCTTTAGAAAATTACAGCTTTCAGAATAAAATTGCTTTTAATTATAAAACCATCTGATGCTAGATTTCTCTCAAAAAGAAGAAATTATTTGAGAATTCAGTTTCTTTTATTCAGTCTGTCATTTTAAGACATACCAACTGACATGGAAATTTAATGTTCAAAAGATGGGCAGCTGGCGTGACGAACTTTTATTGCAGTTAGAACAATTGCAACAGACTTATTTCCTCACTGGTCATGGGCTCTTCCCTTCATACCTCTGCCGCTTAAAAGAGGATGGCAATTGTGAATGTGGGGAGGAGGGTCATCCAGACCATTTTATGTTCTCTTTCCCGCACACAGCGCTTAACAGCCTCAAGCAGCCAGCAGCAGATTCTGGCCAAACTGGTTCCAGAATCTACAAAGGAACAGAGTTGCCCAGTGGAAACTGAAAACAGTAATTGACTACTGTATTAGCAATTATTCTTCTGACGCTCGAAGATAGTAGCCATAAAGTCTGTCTGCTCTGCCGGGGCGCCCCAGGGCTGCGGCCTGGCAGCTAGTGGTTGACTCCCGCTGGGTTGGTAACCAATTCTGCATGGATATAGCAAGTATACCTGGGTCGGAAGCCAACTCAGCGGTTTACCTCTCATAACCAGTAATACTGACTGGGCGGCGAGGGATGCCAACGTGAGCAGGCATCCACAGCAGAACACAGATCTTATTTAGATAATAGATTTTCCTCAGTTGATGCTGAATATCTTGCACAAGTGTTGATTGACCTTTCTATACTGCCTCTAAGGTAGCTCAGAAGACAACCAATCCATTTGCCTTTTCCGTATTCTCAAGTAAATAATATTCATGTAAGGCTTTCTTTATTGCTGTTAGCCGCTGAAATTTGAGACGAAGTTGCCTGTGCCAGCATTATGGTTCACGGCTATACTATTTGATAGCACTATATGTATGCCGCTGTTTAGGATAGTTTCGTCAACTGACCCGTCAGAGAAATTTGTGTCTGAACTGGATGGAAGACCAATAGAGATCCGTTGCGTTAAGATAATGGCTGCGGAGAATTTCCTAGTCGTTATTCGGAATGAAATATTCGTCACCATCTCAGTAACACACTTCAAAATAGTCCATACGACGGATATTGCATAAATGCTCACGAGTCTAGATATCATGAGCCTTTATGTACGGATTAACAAAAATTCCTTAGTACTCTGTAGCGCACAAACAGTATCCTGGACCTTTATTAAAAATGCAAGTACAGCAGGTAAAACATTAATGTTACAAGATGACGCTTGCCGTCAGCAAAACAGTATCTTCAAATGAAGAACCTTGTACTTATGGAGTGATCACCTCGATTTCTCGACTTAAATCCTATTGAGCTTGTGTGGGAAGTTAATAGTCTCAAACTGCCTCACAATGTACCAAAACGTTTACACTTGTTTTAGTGACATTTACTGAGTCAGCTGATTGAACCCTCATAAGTAACACAGACCATCTCGATTGACTCTGCATTGTAAGAGATGATCACACTCCATCTTAAAGTATTTCGCCCATAATGGGGCGAAATACGCATTTTAGAGCTATTTCCTTCATTAACTAATTTTTTGATGAAACATATTTCTCTTATCAGCTTTCAATGCCATTCTTCTAAAACTCCCAAGGTACTCCCGTTTTCTCTGAATTTCCTTACAATCTGTCAGTTTCCTATTTACTTTAAAATTTTATAACATTTTTTCAGTTTACAAAAGCTTATGTAGTAGTAACTTTTAGTTATTGAAACTACGCTTATTGATTCAGGCGTAGTAAATGCATCTTCAATTATATGCTTGTGCGTACCTGTATTTATGTATTATTACGGATTTTGTACACACGTAAATAATTTCAGTGAAATTATATGTGAAACCTGTAGTATTTTTTTTACCATGAAAATTTAAAGAAGCTAAGCTTTGCGAAAAAGTAAGAATACAGGGGCAAGCATATTTAACATTGGGTAAATGGCCGTCTCACTAAATTGCCGAGGTTTCTCCAAGCTGCGAAGGTTTTGGCGATTAAGTTTTGTCGCGAAATTTGATGAGAAATTGCCAAAAGTCGCCAACATTGGTGACCATTTGGCAACATTTTGGTCCGTTCTTGTATAACTGAATTGCTATTGTAATTGCATAACTGTAACTGATCGTCTGTGTAACTGTAACCGTATCTGGCCCTCATATGCCTTCAAGTAATTTCGAGAAGTACTAGGAATTTTTCCGCGGCCGGAGGAAACCTATATAAGAGCAGAGAGAGCACCAATTTCTCAGCGGGAATTTGGAATACTAAGATATCTCCGTACAAGCTTCGCTCTTTAGATGCGCTTTGCATTGCGTTGTGTTTAATGGTCTTAGTAATTGAAGTATAACTACTGATTGTGCTCTGTGATACTGTGAAGAGCTTGGGAGTAATTCTGTAGAAAGTCCCAGAACTGTGAAGAGTTTTTATTTTTTTTTTTTTTTTGGTAAAATAAATTTTATCAAGCTATCATCGTTTCTTTGTGCATTCAGTCTATTACGAACCCGTATGCAAGCAACAGTATTAATAATTTTGGAGCTTCTATTTTTAAATGCATTGTTTTGTCATATCTTTACAAATATTATGAATAACTAAAAGCATTCAACGCTCTCTTTATGCAAGAACTAGAAATGTAGAAACAAAGTAGAAATAACAATGTAGCTTTTCATATTGTTATTTGCTTTCAATAATGTATGTATAATTGTATGAATGCATATCAGTTTCACCTTGGTGGACTTTGTAGAGACATTAGGTTATTTCGAAGCAGGAGACGTGAAAAATAAGCAACGCCTTCGCCGGGAATCGAACCACGGACCTCTCGATTACGCGTCGAGCATGCATACCACTACACCACGAAGGCATGCGAAGAAGGCGGGAGAAATACCTTATAACTTTAAACGTTTTCACCTAATTTCATTTCAGCATATTTCAAACTGAAACATACGAATGAAATAAGTAACTAGATTGGTACTTGTAAGTTAAATTCGCTGTATCAAGTATTTAAACTATGCCAGTTTACAAAAATTCTCTATATTAAATAAAAATGAATATTAACCGATCCAATCTTAAAGAGGGAAAAAACTGCGTAAAGTAGATTAAAAAATATTCTAATGTGTTTAAATTAGTAATTTTTTTGGGAAATTACCTGTAACATACGGCTGAAATTTTAATACTTTCATAATACATCCCACAGTTTTATTTCGAAAAAAAGTCTATTTCGTTTTCATGCTGCTATAAATTTTAGTTTCTTCAGTATACTATTTTATGGAAAGAAATAAGTTTTGATTTAACGTTCATTGTTACCAAAGTTTATATACAATTTAATTTTGGATTTCTGGCTTTCAGTACTGGGTATGAAGCCTAAACCCTTAATCTAGAAGTGAAAATTCTTTTCTTGACATTTTTTGCGAGATTTGTTGGCGTATTGAAACTTTATTTCGAGCTGGTATGTTTTCAGATTTTCCTTTCTGGGTCAGAATTAATAAGTAATATTTTCTAGAATTTCTGAAAGTGTACCAGAAACCATACCAAAACTACTTCCTTACTGAATGTGACATACCTCAGATTGCAGTGAAAGGCACAGTAAAATGATTTTTTTCCTTAATGTCATTTGAAAGATTTCTGAACAGGCTTACAGATTTTAAGAAGCGTTATGTTATAGCTATGCCAAGTAGACTTGTAAATCTCCAATTTACGAGGTACATCTTTTCACGAGCTATGGTTATGGTTCCAGAAAGTATATAGCTATTTTAATGTCATTTCAGTCTAAAGCTTCTTCCTGCCACCCATACGAGTTCGTAAAATCGAGGTTTAACTGCATATCGTTTCCAGTGATTCGAATACAATCTCTTCTTTCGTAAATGCGTACTTAACAGTAACAATAGTGATAATGCCCTGGAGTTATAAGCTAAGAAAATTTTAAGCAGTAACATAACAAAACAAAACAAAAAAAAAGACATATTTCTGCTGCATCAATATTGAATTATACACACTGGCCAACGAATTAGAAACCTTTGAGATTTTCATTTATATGCGTGCTAGGGATAAAGTATGCATATTTTTATAACATGGGTTACACATGGTTAGTGTACCTTACCAAACACTGAACACACACATGGTTAGAATGATAGTATAAGTGAGGTGTAAGAGTGCTTTTCGCGATGAATGAAGTAAAATGGGAGAAACAACAGATCTTTCACCATTTGAAAAAGGGATTATTATTGATGCCCGTTTAACAGAGGCCTCGATTTCGAAGACGGCAAATCTCACTGGGTTCTCAAAAGCAGCCATATCAAAGGTTTTCAAAAGTTCGAATCAGAACCCACTGTCCTTCTCTAAAAGACGTAACTGCGGTTCGAGCATAGTTTTCCAACAAGGTGATCGACGTCGTTTCCGACGAATTTTACGGCAGAACAGGGACTCTAATGTGCTTCAACTGTCACAGATCGTCAACCAAGGCTCTTCCCAACAGATTTCAGCTCGAACCATGCGCAGAGAATTGCAGAGGATAGGAATGCATAGTCGGGCGCCTGTGAGAAAACCACTCATTTCTGCCCGACATGCAAAACTTCGTTTGCAGTGGTGTCGGGAAAGAAGACACTGGACATCTGAGGATTGGAAACGGGTAATGTGGTCGGATGAATCACGCTACACCTTATTTTGCACTCACGGAAGACGTCGAATTTAGAGAGAACCCATGAAGCCATGAATCCATCTTGCCTTACTCACACTGTGTAAGGATCAGGTGGGAGTATCATGATATGGGGTATGTTCTGTTGGATGGAAGTGGGGCCAGGGTGTCCTGGAGGATAAACAAACAGTCATGAGATACCTAGATATACTGATAGATCAAGTGCACCCTGCAATGCTCAATTTTTACTTCGATGGCGACGGATACTTCATGGACGGCAATGCAACTATACATTGTGCCAGAAGTGTTCAGAATTGGTTCGCTGAACATCAGTCTGACTTCCTACGCCTTCTCTAGCCACCACATAACCCGGATCTTAACCCCATAGAAAATGTGTGGGATATGGTAGAAAGACGCATCCGACAGCACTCTCCGCTTCCATCTACACAGTCCAGTCACATTAATGTGACCATCTGTCAAAAGCCAGAATAACCACCTTTCGCAGAGCGGACTGCTGCGAGACGTGCAGGAAGAGAGTCACATAGGTCCCTGAAGGTGTTCTCTGGGATGTTGAGCCATGCCGACTCTAATGCCGTGGCCAGCTGCGCTAGATTACGCGGTTGAGGATCCATGGCGCGAACAACTCGATCGAGATGGTCCCACAGATGCTCGATTGGGTTTAAGTCAGGTGAGTTTGCTGGCCAGGGGAGGACGGTAAACTCATCCTGGTGCTCTTCGAACCACGCACGTACACTGGCAGCTGTATGGCACCTCGCATTGTCCTGCTGGAAGATGCCATCATCCTGAGGAAAAACAATGCGCATGTAGGGGTGAACATGGTCCGCAAGGACAGATGCGTACTTGTATTGATCCATTGTGCCTTCCACAATGATCAGTGAACCTAGAGAATGCCAGGAAAACATTCCCCAGACCATAATGCTCCCGCCTCCAGCTTGGACCGTTCCGGCAATGGTTGCAGGGTGGTTCCTTTCAGAGGTTTCACGCCTTATACGCCAACGTCCATCTGTCCGATGGAGCATAAAACGCGATTCATCCGAAAACGCAACCTGTCGCCACTCAGTGGACGTCCAGCTGCTGTACTGGCGTGCAAATTCTAGCCTTCGCCGTCGATGAACAGCAGTCAGCATAGGTGCACGAACCAGGCGTCTGCTTCGGAGGCCCAGACGCAGCAATGTTCGCTGAATAGTACTTTGGGAGACACTTTTGGTAGCCCCTTGGTTCATTTTGGTGGTCAGTTGCTCAACGGTAGCCCGTCTATCTGCCCGAACGCATCTCCGCAACCGTCGTTCGCCTCTGTCATCTATGGCCCGTGGTGCACCACATTTGCCACGTCGCTGATTTTGGACAGTCCCATTTTGCCATGCACGGTACACTTTTACCACGGCGGCACGCGAACAGTTCACAAATTCAGCCGTTTCGGAAATGCTTCCACCCTTGGCCCGAAAGCCAATGATCATGCCCTTTTGGAAGTCGGATAAATCGCTTCGTTTCTGCATTACGCCAACGATTGAAATGTTTTCCGAAGCCCTCACACACCCTTTATATACGCTCAACTGCACTGTGCTGCCACCTGCCTTCTGTGATTGGTTATTTAACTCTGACATGGAAAGTACGTGGTGGTCACATTAATGTGACTGGACTGTGTAATTTACAAGATCTAAAAAAGCTGCACAGCCAGTGACTGGTATTCTCTCGACGCAAATGCACTCCAGACGCATGTAGCCTCGATGCCCGAGCAAATCAGATCAGTTATGTGTGCAAAAGGTGGTCCAATAAAATATTAATCTTGGGTTTCTAATTCACTATCTAGTGTGTGTAGGACGCAAAAAGAAATGTTTGGTATTGCACCTACTAAGAGAAGTGAAATAATAAATAATTATTAGTAGTAACAAAAGGAGAAGATTAAAACCTTTAAACCTTAACTATGTAACATCGATTGATATGTTTAAATATTTATTCGTAGGGTTGTTGAAAGAGTGGCTAAAAAGGTTTCGTTCCACAACAAAAGGAAAAAAGAAAATAAAGGCGAAAATAAATAATTTTTAGATTTGTTAAGACTAGAATATAGTTCAAAAAACAAATTCTTCGGTTGAAGTTGTTTCAGGCCAAGAAGTATTCACTTTTTCTCTAACAGCGTAAAAGAAACCACCTTAAGAAATTATCTGTCGCTAAAAGACTTCACAAAAGCATCAAGAAGCAATTAATTGAATAATGTATTGAAACGCGTAGTGGTATTTTTTGTGAAGAAGGGCTACTGTTTCTTCAGCGTTTATACTTAATGAATTGTAATGCATTTGACAAACATTACAGTAGTAGCCTATAAAAAGTAAATAACTTCAGAATATAAGAGGTGTAAAAGACATGAGCACTAAGGCGCAGTTCCTTTGACTTATCGCCACAAAATGGTTATAATAGTTTCTTAAGCAAGGCAAAAAAAATTAGCAGTTTTTATCTGAAAATCAGTTGCAGTTTGAAAGGCATAGTGGTTTCAAAACAACATTACAATTTATTGAACGTATAATTTGCTTAGAAAGGGTTTGCAATTAAGAGGATTTAAAATAATTTCTTAACAAATAAATGCATTTTCTACGTTAATTTTTGACATACTCAATAAATTTCTTCGTTCTATAGCTGATATCCACAAATCTTATAGATAGGCAAAGCAACATTGTGAATATCAACAAAGGACAATTTTTTAAAGGTATCTAATATAATATCAGCTCCGGTTGAATGAGAGATTCATTGTTCAAATACAATAAATATTTATGCGAAGCTCTGTTGTGTTGCCTTTTTACAACGTTTCTTGCTTAACTGCTTAAAAGATGCTTCCATTGCAGTGAAAATATACTTCAAAATAATTGGTTCAAGGATACAGGGAAGAAATTTTGTGTTTTATGAGTTAAGACCGTGAAAGATATCTTTCAATTAGATTAGTTTTTGAAGATCAACAATCATTATTATGTAAGTCAGAAATTTGATTTGAAATAAGAAACATATAGAAATCCAAGAACATAAACATTTTCAAAAGGGGAGAAGGGGATCACTTGTTTGATATGTGAGTAAAAAATGCTTTGCATTACAAATGAATTGTTACGGAGTGTCATTTTAGTGTAAATTCAACTAACTTCTGTTCCATCATTTCTTTATTTCATTTATTTTCACAGACGGTATAGTGGGTAGGGGAGCCTACTACGGTACCGAAGGGTCCGAATCCCGGAGAAGACATGGATGTTTGTAAATGTATAGTATCGGTGCGGCACCCGAAATATGCGGCTAGCCGAAAGTCCTCTCGTGTGGATTAGTGGGAGTTCCACTGTTCCATGTGATAATGGACAAGACAACAAAAACAACATTATTTTCACAAGACAATTGTACCAACTTTAATCTCACCTATCTATTAGTTTTAGTGATAATTTCCAGGACCGAATATTTCTTGCAGGTAATGTAATTATTTTTAGTGTTTAAGCCAATTTTTTATTGTTAGTGTTTAAGTTAAGTAGATCCCGTAAAATTGTTGGCCTTCTTAATCCCAACTAGGCTACGCCGCAGATAATTATAATCAAATGAATATAGGAATATTGCCAAATGCTTAACTGTAGAGTTTCTACCTTAAACGTCTGTATTAAGAATATTTTCTTAACCACTTCTATTCTTAAGTCCACTATTAGGCGGAGTCCAGTGTTGCATGTGATATTGGAGACGACAGCAAAAACAACATTTATTTTCACAAAACAATTGTATCAAATTTAATCTCACCTATCTATTATTTTTAGTGATAATTTCCAGGACCGAATATTTCTTGTAGGTAATGTAATTATTGTTAGTGTTTAAGCCAATTTTTTATTGTTAGTGTTTAAGTTAAGTAGATCCCGTAAAATTGTTGGCCTTCTTAATCCCAACTAGGCTACGCCGCAGATAATTATAATCAAATGAATATAGGAATATTGCCAAATACTTAACTGTAGAGTTTCTACCTTAAACGTCTGTATTAAGAATATTTTCTTAACCACTTCTATTCTTAAGTCCACTATTAGGCGGAGTTCCAGTGTTGCATGTGATATTGGAGACGACAGCAAAAACAACATTTATTTTCACAAAACAATTGTATCAACTTTAATCTCACCTATCTATTATTTTTAGTGATAATTTCCAGGACCGAATATTTCTTGTAGGTAATGTAATTATTGTTAGTGTTTAAGCCAATTTTTTATTGTTAGTGTTTAAGTTAAGTAGATCCCGTAAAATTGTTGGCCTTCTTAATCCCAACTAGGCTACGCCGCAGATAATTATAATCAAATGAATATAGGAATATTGCCAAATACTTAACTGTAGAGTTTCTACCTTAAACGTCTGTATTAAGAATATTTTCTTAACCACTTCTATTCTTAAGTCCACTATTAGGCGGAGTTCCAGTGTTGCATGTGATATTGGAGACGACAGCAAAAACAACATTTATTTTCACAAAACAATTGTATCAACTTTAATCTCACCTATCTATTATTTTTAGTGATAATTTCCAGGACCGAATATTTCTTGTAGGTAATGTAATTATTGTTAGTGTTTAAGCCAATTTTTTATTGTTAGTGTTTAAGTTAAGTAGATCCCGTAAAATTGTTGGGCTGTTTAATCCTAACTAGGCTACGCCGCAACAAATTATAATCAAATGAATATAGGAATATTGCCAAATACTTAACTATAAAGTTTTTACCTTAAACGTCTGTGTTAAGAAACTTTTCTTAACCACTTCTATTCTTCAGGGCAAAGTATTGCTCGAAGAAATTAAACCTCCCTTGTAGCAATACACCTTCCGCAAAGTTTTGTTCCCTTCTCGCAAAACTTAAGCTAATATCAGTGTCTAAGATGGGAGCGCCAGTGAGAGAATAACATTCGCTTCCCCTATGACTCAAAAGAGAAGAAATCTTTTCAAAATTAGACTGGGCCCACATTCTTTAAAACGTTAACGACTTGGCAGTTGCGTAATATCGATCAACTACAATTACAGATGAAGGCATTAGATACAGTGCCTTGGTTCATCGTTCAAGCATGTGCAAATGAGCTAGAAACTCTCACTGTTCTGTGTTTTTTTTAGTGCCCTTGTGAATTTGTAAAATCAGTCATCATTGGTTGATGCGTGATTAGAATACATTTAGCACGTATTTCCTTGCGTATTTTTTGTTAATATTTTTGTTGTTGCGCCATGATCAGGTAAAACAAAAGAAGAAGTTCTTATAGTACGGAAGGCTATGTAAGTCTTTGCAGTTATTAAAAGTGAACTAGGAAATTATTGCAAGGCTATTTATTCTTCGGCTAAAATTTACACTCGATGGAAAATGAGTTTGGATATTTTTGTACTTTGTAAAAATATTGTTATGAATTTTGTATTCAGATAGCTACATTTATTAGAATTGTAAGGTTTTAGTTAAACTAACCAAGTTTTATTTTAATTTAAATCTTTCTATCTCCTCTCTGTTTCAACTTCCCGTCAGAAGAAGCGCGCGTTTTCAGCTTATGCTAATTTGAAGTACAGCGAAGTACTATTTAAACCAGAGGTAGAAACCTCTCAATGTGAGAGAGCTTTAGTCTCAGATCACGGTCAGTCTGCTCAACGTTCGCCTGACCAGCTAGCAGTTTAAATTTATAAGCCATAGTGCTTACTACGTGATTGCATTGTGAAACAAATTGAAGTGCGCTAGTATTAGTATATCTTGCTACGCACCCTTTTAGTTAGAGGCCAATCTCCGCGAATCGCTCTGTGAGCAAAGTTTAATTTAAGTTCTATTTAAATTTAGTTTAAATTTATTTGATTGTTAAGTTAGGCCCAAGTGCGGTCTTTTACTTTCTGTATCTCTCCCGAGTTGGGAAGTGTGTAAATAATAGTGATTTAATAAAAGAGGATTTTAAATCCCTTTCACGTGCAGTCATTTTCCAGCACAGTACCTACATCAGAACAAAGCTAACATTTCATCAGCTCACTGTTCCAGTTCAGGACTTGAGACTTGAGGATAAGGACCCTATTACAGACTTTACCATGTTTCCAAAGAGTATGCACAGAACACTCAGTCCTGATAGAATTATATTAAAATTGTTGGTATTTTCCCGTGGAATGCAGCGCGAGAAAAATTTTAAGAAAACGCTACGCCGGAAAACTAAGAATACAGGGGCACTTGCATTTAACATTGTGTTAATGGGTATCTCGGTAATTTGCAGTGAAATTTAATAGATGTAATTGAACACTATGATAGCTGTAACCGTAATTCCATCCTCTTATTGCTTTCCAAAAATCTCGAGAAGCAGAAAATGCTAGAATTATCTCGCGCGCCCGGTTGAAACTATTTAAAGCCGGAGATAAACATCTGAGCTGAGTTGCTCAGTTACTGTTGTTGCTAGTTTGGTTCCATGTGAAATGAGATATCTGAATTATCTTTCTCTTTGCACTGCGTTTTATTTTAACGCTTTTAGTAGTTAAGTCTAACTATTATACTGCGTGATATTGTGAACACTTGAACGAAATTCCAGCATTCTGATATATTTCTTTCGATAAGAATAAATTTTATTAACTTATTATTGGACTTGTACATTCAATCTATTACGAACCCGTTCGCACGCAACAATATCATGAATTTGGGATTTCAGAAGTTAAAAAAGTTTTGCTTTGTATTCTCTATTCCAAGTCTTAGAGAAGATACTTTTCGCACATTAATTCTTAATGGTTTAATCAAAACTGCTGCGTAATTTTAATGCTACCGTTACTTTATATTTTGATTCTTGGTACCCCTTTTGCGTAAGATGAAAATACTGTTTATAGGAAATCAAAATTTAATTCAGTTAAATGGGGCTATTTGAAAAAATTTCATAACAAGTTTCTTCATCAAAAATTTTTAAATTTCTAAACAAAATACTTCTAATTTCTTCTAAAATTTCTTTACTACATTACTATATACTTTTCCAGAACAAAGCAGATCGCGACATCGTCCCTAAACAAAAAAATAGCTCATAATCAGTTCGGGCAGAATTGGTCTATAACAAAAACACTAGTTCAACAGTGAGATTGCATGTATTAGTAAATATCGTAATCTAGAGGCCAGAACCCCTGCATGTCCGTTATGTTTCTTGCTAGCTTTTGTGGCCAAAAAAATGCAATTATTAGTGTCTTTTTTTACATTCTGAAAAATAGAAAGAAAATCAATTTTTTTTTTCAAAATGGTCATTGTTAGTTTTCTTTTACCCCATGACCAACCAAGAAAATGTCCTTAAAATGACATGTAAACTTAAGTAAAGATACGTATGTTTGTTGGGTTCTACTGTGTATGGAAACTTGTATTTAATTCCTGCATTCCCTAAGAGACTTTTAGCGAGTTATCGCTTAGTCTTAAGCAAATCACAAATGCTGAAGAAGTTTAAAATAACCTTTTTATTTAGTTTTAAATGCAACAGAAGCTTGCGCTATAACGAATTTTCGCTAGCTTGCGAGTATTTAAATTAACATAAGAAGAACTTCAAAATTTCAGTGTAAGTAACGTTGTCGAAGCCTACACATAAAAGAGACTAATTAAGCTGGCTCAGAATTTTACCGACGTGTATTTTAGAACATCGGTAAGCAACACGCTAAAGCCGAAATTTAACTTCAGGCAGAGCTGGAGAGAGTAAATAACAGCTCTCATCTAAACATTCAAAACTCTCAGCTTAACTACACTAAACCCTAATTTTTATTCCAATGAAGGATACGGAAAGAAGAAGCTATAGTAAAGGCTTAAATCATAGTACAATACCCGCCACTTCATAAACTCAATAAAATCAGCCGCTTATCACATTCAAATTTCTAGGAGCCAAAATTTTATTTAAGGTTAAAATCTTAATTCGAAAATTTTTATAAAATTTTTGCAAACTCTCAAAATTGCATAAATAGTTTAATTTTAACATTAATTTCTATTTTAGATGTTACTCATTAGATTAATTATTAGTTACTATCTTACTAGATATGTTTAAAACAGATATCCTAATTTGCAGTACTCAAATCGCCGTCTGTCAAACTCGGCTAATAAATAAATTCAGATATGGAACAGAAGTGATTTGAATTAGCGGCGGGCACTGTAATTGGTTAATTAAAATAAAATGCCTTAAATGTTGACTAAAGAGCTGCCGGAAAAGAAGTGCCATCACTTCTTTTTTCTTTGTATTTCTATAGTTATAGATAGTGTACACTTTCGAAAAACTAGAGAGATAGCAAAAATACTTGAGATTTAAACATTCCGAAAATCCATCCCCCACATATCTATTAAGTGTAAATGAATTGTAATGATCAAGAAAATGTTATTTTGAATTTTATATATTCCAAAGGTTCTGAAGAAAAGCTAAGATCTTAAATTATAACTTTTGACTGTTCATGACAAAATTTCCGTGCTCAGAGATTTATAAGGCACTGATGTCAGATATTAATTATAAATATTGTTACGAAATGTCCAGGCGCGGTGAGATAGCTTCCTCGCAAAGCAGGTTTAGGGTTGACAGAAAATGGCAAGGTTGTCACATTTGGCAAGAAATCGCCCTTCTGGCGACATTTGGCGACAAAATTGGCGATATGCTTAGACGCATGGAGAACCTTCTGGAACGAATTTTTACTGGTTTAGCCCAGAATGTTCTCGAACACAAGCCGAAAGCTATATAGACCCTGCTGATACGCGGAGATGGAGTCAGTTAAGAGTCAGTGTGAGTCAGTGCCTAGTCTAGCGAGTTGATAGTCAGACAGTGAGCGAGTGTCTCGTGTCTAGTGCCGAGTTGGTCGTCCAGTGCATCGAGAGAATACCTTAGTGTATCGCGAGTTAGTACATCGTCGGGATTTACCTTGGAGTGTGTTGAGCTCCGGGAACGATTGAACTGAGTCGGGAGCTGTACTCTAGTGTATCGTCGAGTGCGTCGCGAGTTGTAGCGTGGAGAGTCTCTAGAGTACGTAGAGTTCCGAGACGGCCGAGCAGAGTCGGGAGCTGTACTTTGGTGCTTTGTCGTGAAGCTGTAGCCTGAAGGTTGTGTCGCTGATTGTCTCAGCCTGTTTATAGTAGCTCTCCGACGACTGTAAACGTGATTTTGGAGTTGTCTTGAGAAATACTGGCCCATAAAGTGTGTTTTGATACTTTATCGAGTGCCGTCGTCATTCACTCCAAATCCACGAACCCGTTCATAAAGAAAAACGTAACATTATTTCATGACATATTTTGTTTCTTTTTGTTCCTACTGATAGTAATAAAATAAATAAATGAAAACTTTGAGATTATGAAAAAGACAGATACTAAAACATCATCTAATACATACAACATTTCTTTCCATCTCTGCATAAGTATACAAGTTTCACCTCATAAAAAGATCACATTCTTACCTCTTCGAGGTACTTCTCTCTTCTTAAAGTTCTAAGCGAAGCCAATTCAACTACAGCTGAAATTTTCATTCTCTAAAAATATAGAAGTAGCAGCGGTTTTATTTTTATATTTTCTTTATTAGAAAGGCTTTATTTAGAGCCTGATTTCTTTTCAATAAATATATTGATTTTCTCCATGTGTAATCTAAATAAGAATGGTTAGGTTAGGTTATTCAATTATGGCAAAGCACACGAGGGCCATCTGCCTAAAGGGAGGGATGCCTTCGTGGAGGACTTTCTAAGGGAAACTGGCTCGTATACACGTTACACATGGGAAAAACCACGAAAACGCCCATGCAGCCAGCCCGTTCGCGCTAAATAAGAATGACTTCACTTAGAAAGATCTCCAATAAGGCTTTCGTGTGCTTTGAAATACTCGAATAAACAGTAAGAAGTTGAAAAAAAAGATACTAAATATATTTTCACATGCGGTAGATATTACATAAAATTGTAAACTGTCATATTTCCGTGTAAATTAGGTGTAAATCCGTGTCAATTAGGTGTTTATTAAAATACCTCTGCCTTCTTAAAAGTAGATATCTAAATAATTTTATATGTTTTATAAATTTCAGATATAAATCTGAATGAACATTTTCCCGTAAGTTCTCTATGTAGTTCGTTGGCAATGCATTAATTTTGATTTATTTATATGCATGAATGAATGACGAATAGGTTTTATTAATAGCATATCTGTCACATTTTAGCAATAAAGATGCAAGTTACGAATATGCTATATTAATTTCATTTTTTAATCTTCATAGCATTTATTTGAAACATAAATAAATAATAAAACATAAACAAATGATCTCAATATTTGCAGACAGTCTAATTATATAGACTTAAAAAATATTTATTGCCATAAAAACATAGTAGTTACCATAAATAATCATTCATTCTGTATTTTGAATGTAATGCTAAGATACAGACTCATCGACTCGATTATTTAGCTGTTGAATGAAAAGTCGACATTAATTATTAATGCTTGAGTCTAAAGAGGAAGTCCAGACCAATGTAAGCCACTCTTCATGTCTACGTTTGCTTAATCTGTTGTATATCCATAAATTAAGTAACATTTAAATATGACTTTTTCTTTCTATTTTCTAGCGTTGTGTTTAGAGAACAGAACATGGCTTATCCTGGGGAAAAAAAAAAAAGACTTCATAACTCTACCCCTTTGGTTAAAGAAAATCTCATTTTCCTTTCATTTCAGTAGCTGGAATCTCCACTTCACAGAAATGCATCAACGTAAGATGTCCGTTCTGCAAAATAAAAAGCCTTTTTGTCTAGACGAACCCATTTTGTTTTCCAGAAATCTTTTTTGTTGTTTTGCCTGAGACGCATACACTATTCACTTTTACTTTAAACCTAGAACATTTTGCGCAACAGTAGTACAGAACCAATTTTCGAAAGTACAGACTTTATGTGAATCCTTTCGCAAGTCCGTCCGTATAATACGAAGAAGTAATTGCAAACAACTTATTTAGACAACATTTTTTATTATTGCTAGCTTTCCAGAAAAGCTATCAAATTCTAATAAAATATGAATAAACCTTAAAAACAACAGAAAAATAAGAATAATACTATGTCCTTTCTTTAAATTGAAATGAATCTTCAAGATTGACAAAGATCCTGTCTTGTACTATAACTTCAAAATGCCAAATGAGCTTAACAGAAAAATGAAATCAAATTTTTTATAGACTAGTAAGATTCAGATTAATTAATCCATTATCTTAACATTTTCGTCATTTCTCACAAGGATGTGTACCAGAACAGAGTTTCTGAAAGTTATGAGAGATAGGAGACACTGACGATTGTGCTATTTCCTCGCCCAGCTTTGAGAATCATTTGTTTGCGAAGTTATAAGCCAACGCTTGTAAAGCTGTTACCTTGTGTATCTTCAGAGTTTATTTCCTTTGAATTTTAATTTGCATTTTATGCTACCTGAAATCCCAAAAGCTGCGGAGATTTATTTGTAAGCGTAAGTTGTGGTTTTGTTGCTTTTAAAGTTTCAAATGAAAAGTCTTTTTTTTAACCATCTTTTGTATTTATAGTTATTTACATAGGCAGGGCGATAAGTTGCTTGACGTTCTCAGTAAGCATTAAACTAAGTTAATTAAGAACTGGAACCCTACAGATTTCAACCCGAAGTACAAAATAAACTTACTTATCATGCAACAGGCAGAAGGGCAATTCACCACCGCACAGAACTAACACGCGCGTCGGTTGCAACCAGAGGAATTGCTTTTAGGTACTGGCAGCAAATCTTTTTCTTTCAAATTTATTATACAGCTTACATTTATATACTCATTACATGGGAAAACAGACAATACGGTAGGAACATAGGACAGATTTTAAAATAAGCAAACGATGTGAATTAAAATAAACCAAGCAGATACAAAAACAATATATGCTCAGTGCTATTTCCCCTTTCGAAAACTGAGAATACAGGTACAGGTTGCTGCAAGGCCGGCACCTGTTTATTCCGGTATATTAGGTATTGTCGGGCATTGCTAACTTTAAGCCTCCACTACAATTTTGAGGAAGAACACCTCAGGAGCTGCCCGAGGGTCTCCCACCCCTCTTCTCCCTATCTCCAGTCTCTCGAGATGGTTTTGGCTAGCTAAGTATTTTGAATGCCTCCTTGCCACATAGACACTGCACTTTTAAAAATACCCCTGCGTTCTCTGAGATTCGAACTCGGACCCTTCGG
>KK118477.1:32516-59084 GCA_000611955.2 Stegodyphus mimosarum
ATTCATGGACCAGCTAGAAGACCATTTCATTTTATACACAGTGGATGAAATTCAAGAAGTGGCAGATTCAACTTCAGTCCTCCGAGGACAATCCTCGAGTTGGTATAAAGGCATCGGCAAATTTTTACTTGGAGAACCAAATACGGCAACGTACACGCACCAAAACTTCAAAATCTCCCCTCTAAAATCCTGTCCAGTCGTGAAGAATCGCGCGCGGTTAGAAGCCGAACTGTGCAGCCAGTACCAAATGAGCGGGGAAGATCTCACAAGCTTCATTTTACGTAAAATCCAAGTGGTGAAAATGCTGTATGGAAGGAAACGCGACGAGTCAGTAATTGAAATCATCTTACTGAGATTACTACCACCAGCACAAGACTTTATATAGATAAGAAACCTGTCTACGATAGAAACTCTAGTTGAGCTGGCCACAAAATACGAAAACCGCCGCATTTTCAACAATGAACGCACCCAGATGTATCCGCAAAAGTTACAAAAATTAGTAGTACAAAAATTTCCGCAAATCTGAGCCAGACGAACGACGACATCAGAAATTTAACCGCAAGGGAGATATTTCGCCGAAGAGAAACAGTATCAAAAGGGAGATAAACAGCGGAAGGAAAGAACGAAGCCAAAGCAGTTTCAGCGGCAAAATTCCTCCCAAATTCATCTGAATATGGTGGTGATTAAAAATGCAAAATTACCAGAAGTACAAATTCTTCAAACAACGTACCGGCAATCGTATTGACACGGGAGCACAGAGTAGTTTTTTGGGTGAAAAATGTTTTAGGCAGAATTTCCCCCTAACGTTATAAGTTGTACAACATCGAAGATACAGCGGTGATTGCAACCCAAGGAATAAAGTGCGCTTGCATTGGAAAACTGCCACTATACGTGCAGGTAAAAAGTTAGCAACTAAAAGAACGTGCATATAAGGGAAAGAACGTGCAGAACGGGCAATATTCATGTCGTTATTTCTGCCAGACGAATTATCGAAGAAAGTTGTTTTTTGTCCCGGAGGATACGTGTAATAGGAGAGAATGCCAGGCCACCGTCAACGAAGGCACTTCCAGCAGATAGACGATTTTACGAGGGGTATGGTGATCAGACTGAGAAAGGCGGGTTGATCCTTACATCAAATCGCAGCTGATACCCACATGGATGCGAGCACGTTGCATCGGCTATGGAGAAGATGGTTGGAACAAGGGAATGTGGGAAGCAGGAGGGGTGCAGGTGCAGCCAGAATCACGTCAGCACGCGTGGATCGACGCATCCGCCGACAAGCTGTGGCGGTCCCTTCAAGTCTCTTGTACCGCGATTCTGCAGCACCTGCAAGATACCCTGGATGTTCCCGTGTCGACGAGAACCACTTCCCCTTGGATTGGTTGAACGTGGCCTGCACTCACGGCGTCCGTTAAGAAGACTGCCATTGACCCCACAACATAGACGCCAACGTTTAGAATGGTGCCGGATCGGAGCGATGTAGATGACAGAATGTCGAAACGTCGTGTTCTCAGATGAGTCACGCTTCTGTTTATCCAGTGACAGTCTCCGCATACGTGTGTGGCGTCGACGTGGAGACAGATCTAATCCAGCAGTAACTGTGGAACGCCCCACCGCACGACAACGTGGCATAATGGTTTGCGGCGCTATTGCCTAGGATTCCAGGTCACCTCTAGTTCGTATTCAGGCCACTATGACGGCCCAACGATACTCGGATAATATACTGCGGCCGGTGGCAATCCACTACCTTCGGGG
Source organism: Stegodyphus mimosarum (assembly GCA_000611955.2). NCBI lineage: Eukaryota > Metazoa > Arthropoda > Arachnida > Araneae > Eresidae > Stegodyphus > Stegodyphus mimosarum. Next base: position 34,272 of record KK118477.1, read on the forward strand.
GCTGCCTAATGCAATTTTTCAGCAGACACAGTGCTCGCATCTGCCAACATGCTCTGCAAGGTATATAGATGTTTCCCTGGCCACCGTACTCTCCTGACCTGTCAGCAATCGAACATGTGTGGGATGTGATTGGACGCCGTTTGCAGACTCTGCCCCTGCCTCCTTCAGAAGACGAACTGTGGCAAATGGCTAAAAGGGAATGGAGAGTCATCCCTCAGGACACCATCCGCACTCTTATTGACTCTATGCCTAGACGTGTTTCTTCGTGCATCGCTCTCTGCGGTGGTCCTACATCCTACTGAACTGACGCAGTTCTCGCTCTCTATTCTAACCATCATTTTGAAATAAAAATCACTTATTGCTGCTTACTGTCTCTTTTTTTCAAATTTCATCACTTTCTGACCAATCCTTCTTGGTATTGCATTTTCAATGTCGAGCAGTGTAATATCAGCTAACGGTCCCCAATTTGTTAGTCAGATATTTCAAGATCTATGTGCAGGGCTTGGCATACGCCGCTTGAAATGGTTCCTTATCGGCCACAATCTAATACTGCAGAAACAGTCAGTCGCAATATCGTTAAGATCATTCGTAGTTATGTGAAAAACTATCACAGACGTTGGGATGATTCAGTTGATCAGCTCAAGTTTGCATTAAGCACGATGATACACGATACGACTGGTAAAACCCCTGCTGAATTATTTCTAGGAAGGAAAATAATGACCCCCTTCGATAGACTATTTTTCGCGAAAAAGCGTGCTTCGTAGTTTTCAGATGTCGGATATAAAGCAATTAGTCGATGAGGCCATTAAATCTTCTGACATGGTAAGAGAAGTAAGTAGAAATGTTATTATGATAAAAGGCGGAGGGAAGGAAATTTTAAAGAAGGGGGGAAAGTGTTAAAATTGAAACATAACGTATCCTGTGCTCCCGATGCAAAAGTATCTAAGTTCTGCCCTAAATTTGAGGGGCCATTTATAATTAAAAGTATTCGAGAAACCACATTAATCCTTAAAAATGCCAATGGCGAAGAATCAAAAGCCAATATCGATCAGATAAAAATACACTCACGTTTGTGAAAATTGCAACACCATGAAGGACTTACGCGAGTGAGCTGAAATTTTCAGGAAATGCAAAGTAGCGCATGATATGCAAATGATTAGAATTGCAAATCCGTAGCGCATGCGTATGCTGAGCAGCGCCCTCTGAACGGCTGATGGATCCGAATAAATAGACGGCTGTAGCGAGGCGTGTATGGTTATCGGTGGTTATCTGCTAGTGGTAAACGTTAACTCAATCTGTACTTATGCCTCGTCGACGAAAGAGAGCGAGATTTGAACAACTTACAGAGTTTGAACGAGGGAGAATCATCGGCCTTCGTGAAGCTGGATTGTCGTATCGTGCAGTAGCCTCTCGTGTGCAGCGTAACAGCAGCACAGTGATGCGCGTTTGGAAGCAGTGGACGGACGAGTGTCGGACAACTCGGAAATCCGGGAGTGGACCCCGAAATGTGACGTCAGCTCGCGATGATAGACACCTGGTCCGCATGGCGCGGACGGACCGTACAGCTTCCTCTAGACAATTGGCAGCACTGTGGTCAATAGCTACAGGTGTTTCATTGTGTGCTTCATCAATTCGTAGACGTCTGCTGCAGTGTGGACTGCGCGCACGGACTCCTTTATACAGGATCCCCCTAACGCACGACCATCGCCGCCTGCGGCTACAATGGGCCAATCAGCATAGAGACTGGCGTGCTGATTGGCAGCATGTCGTGTTTTCTGACGAATCCCGCTTTAATTTGTGGTACCATGATGGCCGCATTCGTGTCAGACGCTATGCCGGTGAACGCCACCTTCCGGAGTGCATTATCGAACGCCACAGTGGACGAACACCCGGAGTTATGGTCTGGGGCGCCATAGCATATCATAGACGATCTCAATTGCTACGAATTGTGGGCAATCTGAACAGCAACCGGTATATCCGTGAAGTTCTACAGCCCGAAGCTGTTCCCTTCCTTCAAAGCTTGCCAGGCGCTGTATTTCAACAGGACAATGCCCGCCCTCATACTGCTCGGATTGTTAAATCCTTCTTTGCAGCGCAGCAGGTACAGCTTCTTCCTTGGCCTGCGTGTTCCCCGGATATGTCGCCAATTGAACATGTGTGGGATGTCATTGGTCGGCGTCTTGCTCGTGATCCTCGTCCTGTTGCGTCTGCAGACGAACTTTGGGTACGCGTACAAACGATATGGAATGCTCTTCCTCAGTCAGACATTCAAACTTTGTTTGACTCCATGCCACGTCGTGTAGCAGCACTTATTGCGGCGCGTGGTGGCCACACAAAATACTGATTCTGATCTCTTGTTCTTGTTTGTTTGCTTTGAACATTTAATCATTTATTTGTACCACTACCACTCAACTGTGTATTAAATTGCATTCAATTATGACGATTCCTTCTTGGTGTTGCAATTTTCACAAACGTGAGTGTATTATGATCTTTGTGAGATGACGCATCTTAAAGCTTTATTCTAGAGTTTCTTTGTGCCTTCGTGGTGTAATGGTCAGCACACTGAGCCTGTATTTCAGAGGTCCGTGGTTCGATTCCCGGCGAAGGCATTGCATATTTTTATCCACGAAGGCATCCCTCCCCTTAGGCAGATAGCCCTCGTGTGCTTTGCCAAAATTGCATAACCTAACCTAACCTAACCAGAGTTCCAGTGATGCCGACGGTAATAAAGCTCCGAGCCAAGAACAGCCAGCTTCTGCCCAGACACAGCTACCAGATGTGGCTTCTAAGAGGAACGCCAACGGGACTCCAGCCAAGCGGCAGAAGAGGCCAATTCAGGAAAAACAGAGAAAAAGAGCAAGGGGCCAAGGGAAGGAGCTAGTGAAAAAGGAAACGGAGTGGAACAGCCTTCAAGGCCTGTCAGCAAACAACAAGGTTGCCACTAGTGGTCCGAGGAAAAAAAAGCCGCAACACTCTACGAAGCAACGACGACGGCCGGAGTTCCACCAGCGGTCAGCGGAAATGAATCCATCACAGCCGGAGAAAAACACAACAGAGTTCCCCTGCAAGATGCAGAGGGTGGAAGATGGGGAACAAACAGCCAAACGGACGGTATTCCACCGCAGTCCACGGACGACGTATCCCCAGGGGAGGAAAAGACTCCCTCCGGAGAATACTTTCCCTAGAAAGTGAAGATGGATAGAAGAGCGTGCCATGAAAAGAAAACTGGGTCCCCAGTCTGACGAGCAACGGCCATCCAGACGGCAAATAGTAGCTGCAACAAGAACATTTCCGTCTTCGAGCGAGTTTGGGCAGAAATGGATGACAGACTACGCCAATTCAAAAAGATAAGTAAAATTTGATTTTATTTTTAAGTATTGAGTACTGTTATGCCTAAAAATATACAAAGTGATTGTTAAGAGTTATCTAATTGTTTTTGCATCAAGCGAGGTTTTATTAGTTGTTGCAGCAAAAAAAGCTGAAAACGTTATTTTCTATTGAAAGCTTTCTTCGCTTCAAGAATTACGCCGTCTAGTCGAGAAACTGTTTTATGCAATTTGACGAGATAAAATGATTTATTCCTAGCAATTTTGCCTAGATTTGGCTGTAAGAAACTGGAAACTTGTATAGAAAAGTAAGGTAAAAATATGAAAGCAAACTTCTAAATTTAATTGGCTATAATTTTTTATTTTTTTATTTAATTTTGAGACTTTATCTCTTTATCTTAAAACTAGCCCTATAAGTCTAAACTGCGTCATTCAAATTAATCATGCGATCGTACGTAACACATAATGCAGATACCTCTTGACCAATCGCCAAATTGTAAACCAAAACTTTTTTAACTCGGAACTGAAACTTTTGACTTCTTCTGAATTAATGTGTCCCTTTTTGCTTTATGAAATACTATTAATCCAATAAAGTTGCAACTATCAACAATTTCGTTCTTTCGGTGGTTCAGATTTGTATGTAGTAGGCGATAGGTGATAGGTGACAGCATGGCCGGACACCCGGACGGCTTACAATGACTACTCGGGTGCTGTCCGAACCCTGCAACTATCTGTAACTGAAACTTTTACAAATAGACATAACTATACAAGAAGACACCAATATACTTATAACAGATGGGCACAATGCGCCTGCTAGAGAAGTGCGTATTCACTGTGTGCTTAGATACTTATGCGATTTTATACATAGACACTAATACGAGGAAGACACTTATACGCTTATAGAGGGATGCTAGTACACTTATGGACGCTGATACACAAATTTACATAGACACGTATACACTTAACGACGTGAACACTACTACGTAAATACAATATACTCATATGTAGTAGGCGATAGAAGGCTCAGTTTAAAACACAACAACTAATTTATTAACAAGTTATTGAGATACAGCATAACAATCTTTTGCCGCTAATCTAATTTGTCTGGCCACCCCCTTACAGAACATTCTAACTCATAGTTAACCACATCTCGTTACAGTTCAAACACTGATCCTACACTGAAGAAACAGAGGAGCGCCCTCTATAGGCGTTTGGCAACACCCCCCCCACCTAAACACTTAACATAGAGTTTATAACAAATACTTACCAAATTTCCATCATTTGGATTTACATCAATCACATTGTAATAAAGTAATTACCGTATTTTTGCATATAATCTTCCACCAAGTTTTCCATACAAAGGTTTCTTGAGCAAACTATTAATACAAAGAATAGAGGTATAAAATACTATTATCACATAACAATCAAAAGAATACAATAATGAAAAACAAAAAGAAAGTTTCAATCTTATGAACAAAATATTGATTATTTTTAAAATTTTTCGACTCAGTCATTGAGTTGTAAATTGTAAATTAATTGAACTGCTTTTCTTATTAGACCAGTGCCAGTTTTGAATGAACATGAGCAAACTTCGCCGTCCCTTCCTGGAAAAATCTCTATAATTTTACCCAGAGACCACATATTTCTAGGGTAACGTTCTCCATTGATTAACACTATGTCATTCGGTTTGAATTCAGTTGCCTTTGAATTTTGCTGGCACATATTAGCTGATCTTAAATTTAATAAATAACCTTTTCGCCAGCATTTCCAAAAATTATTTAATACAATCTGCTGATGTTTGAATTTTTCACGATGTATTTTCTCGATCCTGATAAATTATCTTTAGATATTCTAGTTGGAGGAAGGGATAGCAAACGTCTACCTATCAAAAATGTGCAGGAGTAAGTGAAGAGGGTTCTGAGGGTTCACTACATAAGTAATGGGCCTAGAATTGATCACGGCTTCAATCTCAATGAATACTGTTTTTAATTCACTGAGAGAGAGCGATGAACGGCCAACAATTTTTCTAAGACTTGTTTTGATTGTTCTAATCATTCTCTTCCAAAATCCTTCCCTTTAACCTTCCTTCTCCTTTAACCTATATAACTTCCAATGAATATTGGAAGAAAAGAAGAAATTCTTTACGGAAGAATCAAAAATACAGTTCCACAGTTTTTTAAGTTCAGTGTCTGCGCGCTTGAATGATTTTGCATTATCGCTGTATATTGCTGAACACAGTCCTAGTCGCGCTATATATCGTCTAAAGACTAACAAGAACGCTTCCGTATTCATGGAAGGTACCAGCTCTAAATGGATGGCACGAGTCACTGCACAAGTAAATACTAAAAGGTAATGTTTATTGTTGCTCTCTTTAGAGAAAAATGGTTCTGCGTAGTCCAATATAATTACCGCGAAAGGTGGTGACTGAAGAATTCGATCGGGAGGAAGTGAAGATAGGTCTTAAACTCCAGGGCAAACACTATACCTTTTGCGAATCACGCATCTGCTTAACAAGGATTTAATTCATTGTCTGCCATTGGCAACCAAAAATTTTCAACGCAGGTGCGTCAGAGCGGAGTCCACTCCGGAATGCAATACCCTTTCACGCGCGATGAAAATTAACAGATTGACGTATCGACACTCTGACGGCAATATCCATGGATGCTTGGCAGATTCCAGACTGTCTGTAAATTGTATTCTGCCTTTTAACTGTAGAAGGCCATATTCGTCGAGCCCAGGATTCAGAAAGTAAATGTTGAACCCTTTGTCAGCTGATTTTTCTTAAGATAAATCGAGGCTTTCCTTTTCGAAATACTGAAATTGAGTGTTTTTAATCCAATATTTTTCTGTATTCAATATTTCAGAAGCGGTTAATGGTCTACAAAGTCTTTCGGATTTAGAGTTAGAATTGTTGATCAACCTATATATCCACGCTGTAAGTCGGTATACCTTGCTTAATTTTGTTAAACTGATTTAAATCGAGCAATAAGTTAGACCTTTGCTCAATGTCCTTGTTGTTGATGGCAGCTTGTAGGACATTATGAGTGTTTCTCTTTTCCAGGGATTCCTTTTCCGGATTTTTCCTCATTTCCCTCCATGTTTGGTCTTTTAGGCCACAAATTTTCAGGCTGGGGAAGCCAGCTCCGTCCGTTTTCCCATAACGAACTTCAAACGATGGTCTCAGCTCGTTGCCCTCGAGATAGTAGATCTCCCGGTTTGTCTTTTCCACTGCAATGTTACCACTGATTAGCGTTGCAAATTGCCTAGATTTCTGCTTCGCGGTTGCCAACAATGGCTTCCAGACATTTGGTGATTTCCTTATCCAATGTAGCGTCATTTGGGAATCACTCAGAAAGATAATAGTGTTACCGATTTTGTATTTATTTAGCTATTTATTTCGAATTGTAATGTAAATTGTTTTATATCCCCGTGCAATCCAGCGCGTGACGAAACTTAAGAGAAACTACGCCGGAAAAATTAAAATGCAAGAGCGCGTGCATTTAATATTTAATAAATAGATATCTCGAAATTGTACTGTTTTGCTAGCCAGAAAAATCGAGAAAATAGATTTTACGAGAATATTACGTGCTTAATTAGAAACCTCATAAAAGCCGGATTAAAAACATCTCAGCTCAATAGTTGTTGTTGTTTTAAACGAACTGATGTTTACTTAGTGCTGTTATCGGTTATACCGAATTCTTTGTGAGATCGAATTAGTTTCTCTGTATTTTGAATTTAAGTTCTGTTTATATTCTAGTAGTTTAAAAAATATAACTGCTGTGAAATATTGTGATACTGTACGAATTTCTCTGAGGAAATATTTCAGAGTTTTGTTTTATTTCTTGTGAAAAGAATACATTTTATTAACTTTTTATCGACTTCTGCATTCAATCCATTACAAACCCGTACGCATGCAAAAATATTGTCGCCTAACATAGGGCAAGCTGTGTTTTAAATATTTAGCTAAGCGAGCAGCTACAACATATCCCATTAGCTCACATATAGGGAGGGTTATAGACTTGAGGGGAGCTATCCTACTTTTTGCCATTATGAAACTGGTTTTAATTTCCTTATTTTCATCAGTGTATCATCTAAAATATGCCACTGCTCCAAAAGCTCTGGGTACCGCATCACAAAAAATATGAACCATCAGCTGCGTGTAATTAATGTTGTGAAAGAATTTTCTGGGGAAATCGTGGTTTTTTAAACATTTCATTTCTGCACACCATTTCATCCACCTTTTTTTAATATCGGTAGGAAGCGCAGCATCCCTCTCTAAACCAAGAAGACAAATGTCTTGTAACATGATCTTAACCTGAACTATAAATGGTTGCAAATACCCGATAGGATCAAATACTTCAGCTTTCAACATCGGTCTTTTTATGTTGTCTTCACCAGTTCCAATTGACTCCTGAACTGGTTTCATGTTTAGCTTTATTTCATCGTTACTAGACTCCGAAATCATGCTCGAAATTCTATTTCCTTATTGAAATTATCTTCTCCTTTAATATTTGACATCATCCATAATGTATTTAATTCATCTGAATTCGATTTCAGTTTTCTCAAATTCATACCTGCATCCTGAAGAATATTTACGGCATCTACAGACAATCGGTATGCATCTTCTACAGTTTTTCCCCCATAAAATAAGTCATCAACGTAAATAGAAGAATTAAGCATTTTAAAACTCTCGGTTTGGTCCCCTTTATTCGCTTTAATGCGGTATTTTACTGTAGCAGCCAACAGAAAAGAACTATCCGCTGGTCCAAACGGGACCCGACACATGCGTATAGTATTACATGATTTCTCATCATTCCCAAACCAAAGAAATCTTAAGTAATCCATACCTTCTTCTGCAATGCTAATCATTAAAAATGCCTTTTCTGCGTCCCCACAAAATGCTATTTCAGGTTTAAGTCAAGAACTTTTGGATTCAAATTTGGGCCGGTTTCTAGACATTCGTTTAAATATTTGAATTTTCCGGTCTTCGAAGAAGATTCGAAAACTACACGGACACTAGTAGTCTCAGAATCACGAATTATAGCAAGGGGCGGTATATAACACTGTAAAAGTTTGATTCCTTTAAGGCATTCTTCGACTATTTTTTCCCTTAACTGCTCTTCAATACTTTCTATATATTTTTGCAGTATTTCTAGAGTTTCCTGTAATTTTTCTTTTAAAAATTCAAACCGCCTTTTTGCGATATCGGAATTATTTCCTAGTTATTCGCAGCAAATTTCCACAATAGTTTACATTCGTATCGTTAGTTTTTAAACCGCATATCTCTTTCAAAACGGCTAATTAGGTCATTATCAGTTTGATTCAGTTCATTTTGGTCTTCATTTATTATTCCCATCGAATCGAGCTGCCAAAACACGCTTAAATCATCTGACACCGAGGCATTCCCTGCCATTTCTTCTAAGTGTTTCGAATCATTACCTTCCTTTTTTTTTTTTTTTATTCCCACTAACAACGATCCAAAAATGGAATTTACTGCTTGGAGATGTTTATTTATGCGTTTTCGACTTGTCAGTACTACATCCCAGAATCGGTCTCCGCCAATTAATATTCTCAGATGTTGTAACTCTTCACTGTTAATTACACTTAGACCCGCTGAATGTAAACCTAAGCACTTCATTCTTTCGAGCGTGCTATGTCTGGGACTCTTTATGGGACAAGCTTATATCGTGTTAGTCGCTAGGCGTTCCAATTGTATGTTATGTTCCAATTGTTGTTGATTTCGATCTCTTAATTCAATTACGACCACAGAATAATTCTCAGTTATTGGTTTCTTAATTCCAAAAGAAAAAACAGACAATTTTTCATTTCGGATAGGTTCTAATTTTAAAGATCTCGCTAAGGTATCTTTAATAAACGATCTTTCGCTACTTTGATCAAGATGAATACGAACAACTTTAGTTTCGTTTCGTTGCAAGCTAAACCATTACATGTTTGTAATAAAGTATTTTTCGAAACAGAAGTTATTATACTGAGAAACCAAAGTGTTCGCATTAACATTTGTGAAGCTAAAGTTGCTTCTTCGAACTCGAGGCAACTGATTCATTTCAGATAAACTACATAAATTTGATTTTTCCTCATTACCTTTCAAACAGACTGAGTCATGATGATTTTTGCCGCTATATTTATAACATACATTTTTATCTCTGCAAAAACGACTCAAATGAAATTTCCTAAAACATCGATTATGCGCTTGAGAATATTTATTTTCTCAGTTACCCCTTTACAGCTTTAAAATAATTGTGATGTTTCTCACAGAAGATGCGTACTCGCTGTACTGTAGTGTTAAATGCACTAGCCGCGGGTGCATTTCTGTTGTGTCTTTTATTTACAGTTTTTTTATTACTATAATTAGTAAACGTTTTATTTTCACCGCAAGCCAATAAAGTGCTTTCACGACATTCGACCTACTTCTTTCAGAATAAAATGAATTTAGAAATGTCAACGTGGCCTTTATCTCTTTGCCTGTTAAATTCTAAAATTAGATTGAGGGGAAAGTTTTTTTGCAAAATAGGCAATAACAAATGTCCGAAAGAGCCTGATGCAACATTTATTGCTTCTAAATTTCGAATACAGATCTTAAGCTCATCATAAATTCTACGTAACGCTGAAACATTAGAAGAAATTTTTACTTCTTCCAAATTTAGTATTTTATTCATAAAGGAATTTATAATGATATCTCTTTTCCCGAACCTATCTTTCAGAATTTGTACGCAGTTGTCATAATTATCGTTAGATAATTCGAATCCTGAAACAACATTGGCAGCTTGGCCAGTCAAAAAGGTTTTAAGACACACGAATTTTTTCAGCTTTCGAAATGCTTCCGTTTTTATCTATCATACTTTCAAAACTATTCCAAAAATTTTGCCAATGTTTCGGATCTCCGGAAAATTTCTCCATCACTAACTTTGGCAATTTAACTTAACATTGATTTCTCAAATTTTCACTTAAAGAAACATTCTTACTTTGATTATGCGAATCACTTGAAGCTGATTCAATCTTAGTTTTGCTTTCAAGATAACGTAATATTCTACTCGAGTATTTCAAACATTTAGCTTTATATCCCTGACTCGCCGTTTCCTCTTTTTCCATTTGATCAACTGCAGTGGAAGTTTCGATTTCAGTGTCGAGAGCTTTCAATTCGTTCTTTCTTTCTGCTAAGAGCTCGTAATCATCTCTTAAATCCTGCTCATCAAGCTCCTCTCCTGACTTTAATTTAGCGACAATTTGATTAATTAGCTGAGTTGTTAATTTTGGAACTCTTGTTCGTTTGGCTTTTGCAAGTTCTACGCTGCCATTTTTTTAATACTGTGCAACAGAAATACATTCACGGATAAAAAATAAATACAAAATGAGAGCCTACCTTTTATTTCCTCGCGGGCATGATTTAGTAATCCAAAACGTTATAATCCAAGAGTCCCGGTTATTCCATCGTCGATGCGCCATTTGAAATACTACTAATCCAATAAATTTGTAACTATCAACAAAGCCAATTTCGTTCTTTCGGTGATTCAGGTTTGTATGTAGTAAGCGATAGAAGGTTCAGTTTAAAACACAACAACAACTAATTTATTTACAAGTTACTGAAATACAGCATAATAATTTTTTGCCGTTAACTGTTAGAGCTGGCAACTAACTCCCTTACAGAACATTCTAACTCATAGTTAACGACATCTCGTTACAGATCAAATTCTAATACTACACTGAAAAAACAGAGGAAGGTGGAGCGCCCTCTATAGGCGTTTCGCAACACGTTTCAACTTCTGTGCTTCGTGGATGCTTCTATGCTTGTATCTGTCGCCAAAGTATCAAAAACTACTTAACAGAATAAATGTAAAACTGAATACAAACTGTATGCAGCTAATGGCACAAATATTTTCACCTACGGCATAAAAACGCTAACTCTTGATTTGGGATTACGTCGTGATTTTCAGTTTCCATTCATAATTGCTGATGTCACAAAAGGTATTTAAGGAACTGACTTTCTTCACAAATATAACTTGCTTATCGATATAAATAAGAAAAAAAATAATTGATGGCGAAATACAACGTAGTGTCCAGTGTGATGTCGCTGCTATTTCAAGTAATAACTCAGTAACCACATTAAATAAATCCATAAAAATTTTCGATTTACTATCGAACTATCCCGAAATTTCTAAACCTGACCTTTTTCCTACACAAATTAAACATGGTGTTCACATTTTATTATGACTGATGGTCAACCCGTGTATTCAAAGGCACGACAGCTCGATCTAAAACGCTTGGCTATAGCTGAAGAGGAATTTAAATTTATGCTTGACAATGGAATAATTCGTCCATCAAACTCCCAGTGGTTCAGTGCACCTTGTTACAAAAAAAGACGGTTCATTTCGCCTTGCGGGGGTTGCCGTCGAATGAATGCGCAGATGATACCCAATTCCTCGGATTGGACATTTTCATCATATTTTAAAAGGTACACATATTTTTTTTTCTAAAATTTATTTATTCAAAGCTTATTTTCAAATTCCCATTGCAGAAGAAGACAAATCTAAAACGGCTATCATCTCTCCTTTCGGTTTGTACGAATTTAATGTAATGAGTTTCGGTTTAAAAAGTGCTCTTGCAAAGTTCCAGCAGTTTATTCACGAAGTCTTTAGAAGGAGTAGAATTAGTTTTTCGCTATTTAGACGATATAACCATTGCATCGAGTACCCATGAAGAACACGAAAATCGCCTTAAATTAGTTTTCGAAAAATTAACTACATTTGGTTTAAGAAAATTTCAAAATCTCTGTTTGCTGTTCAACAAATCGAATGTCTAGGCTACCTAATTACATCTCAGGGTTCCCGTCCTTTGCCAAAAATAGTACAAGCTATTACAAACTACAAATGACCAGAAACAATTCATGAACTTAGAACTTTTCTTGGAATACTTAACTTTTATTGTCATTATCTAAAAGATGCAGCGAAGAACAAAGCATTGTTACATGAGTAGCTTAAGGGAGCTAAAAAGAGGGACAAGCGTAAAATCCAGTGGACTGAAGAAGCTGAATAACAGCTTGTAAAGTGCAAGAATGACCTGGTAAACAAGGCACTGTTGCCTTTTCCCAATTCTGAAATACCCCTGGCGTTATTTACAGGTGCTTCAGATACGGCGATTGGCTCAATGTTGCAACAATATGAAAACTCATCTTGGAAACCAATAGCAATTTTTTTCTAAAAAATTAAATGATACTCAGCAAAAATATAACACCTATGATAGAGAACTGTTAAACATATATCTTTCAGTTAGATACTTCAAGCATTATCTCGAACGAAGAGTATATTCAATTTGCAGAGATCACAAACCCTTAATATTCGCCTTTTGTCAAAAACTTGGCAAAGCAGCATCTAGACAAGCTCGCCAACCTAATTATATCTCCTAGTTTTCAACTGCTTTTAAATATGTAAAATGTGAAAATAATATTGTAGCCTATACATTATCTAGAGTTAATGAAATTTCATTAATAGATTATGGTAAAATAGCTGATGAACAGACTCAAGATGAAGAACTGAAGAGTTTGCAAACCACTACTTCCTTGAATTTAAAGCAATGTTCTCTACCTTCGGGGAAATATTTGTGGTGTGATACATCAACTAAAAATATTCGGCCGTACATTCCTCAGGCTGTCAAAAAACACATCTTTCAGCGAATTCACGGTTTATCACATCCAGGAATAAATGCACTATGAAGTTAATGACATCAAAATTCATTTGGCCTAACATTACGAAAGATGTACAATTGTGGACGAGAACCTGCATTCCTTGTCAAAAAGCTAAAATCAGCCAGCATACCAAAACAAGGAAATATTTACTTTCTTACTTGCATAGATAGATTTTCGAATTGGATGGAAGCAATTCCTTTAGATACTTCAGCTGAGAATATCGCAAGTGCCTTTTATAGGAACTGGATTGCGCGCTTCGGAACGCCAAGCAAACATTAGTGATCATGGATCCCAATTTAAATGTGATACATTGCGAGCTTTGTCCAAAATCTGTGGCATCAGTTTACAACACACTACTCCCTACCACCCCTCGTGTAATGGTAAAGTTGAGCGCCTTCATAGAACATTAAAAAAAGCATTAAAAGCTCACAACAACATATCTTGGACTGACACATTGCCAACGGTACTTTTGGGTTTGCGTACTGCTATTCAAGAAGATACAAATCATCCTATTGCGCAAGTAGTTTATGGCCAGAGTCTCCCGGGAGAGTTTTTCAGCGAACCAAGTATCCAGACAGCATCGGAGACTTTTGCTAATAACCTTCAGAAACAGATGGATGTTATCGGACCCAGACAAATTTCTAAAAATTCATCTGAACGGATATTTGTACATAAGGACTTAAAATATTGCTCTCATGTATTTCAGCGAAACGATCGGGTGAAGAAACCTTTGGAACCTCCTTATGAAGGACCATTCCCTGTTATTGATCGCAAGTACAAATATTTTACTATTAGCACAAAAGGAAAACATCTTAATGTATCCCTGGATCGCTTGAAACCAGCTTATATTTTAGCTCAGGAAAATTCTCAGCTAACAAAACTTGACAACAGCAAATTGCAGAGAACCGGACTCAAATTCAGATGTAAATCAAAAATATTCTCGCACAAGCAGAACTATACGTTTACCTGTTAGATTCAAGGACTGAATCTGAATTCTTCTGATAGTGGTAAACACTGGAATACTAGTTTCTACCCATTTCTCCACCTTCATAACGTAACTTAGTTACTGGTGGGGGAGTAGTGTAGTGGCCTAGTTATTGCACGAGAAATAATTAATTTTTATTTCAAGTATTTTATATTTTTTATGATTGTAATTATTTCATAAAATTAACTTTTAACATTTTGTTGATATTCATATGTTGAATGGCAACAAGTATTCCCTATTTATATTTTTATTTTTTTATGCTGAATGGCAACGAGTTTTGATTCATGATTACTTTGTTTTTCCAAATCTTGTTATTATTGTAGCTGAAAAATAAAAAGCAATAAACTTAGCTATTTGTTTGTAATTTTTACTGTTTCTAATCATAATTTAGTCTGAACATTAGTAGGCAAGGTCATACATCTCTCCATCTTAAAAATAGCGCTATAAGTATAAACTGCGCCATTCAAATTAACCATGCTATCCTACGTAACGCATAACGCAAATACTTCTCGACGAATCACCAAATTGTAAACCAAAACTTTTTTAACTCGGAACTGAAACATTTGACTCCCTCCCTTCTTCCTCTGAAATAATGCGTCACTTTTCGCTTCAACTTCTGTCCTCCGTAGATGCTTCGCTATGCTCCTTTCTATCGCCATAGTATCAAAAAGGTAAAATGTTATGGAAAGAAGCACGATTGGAGTGCCAAGTGAATTGTGGCCACAAATGTGAATTTAAATAAAGAAGGAAATTTTTCCGTCTCGACGTGTTCCTTTTTAATATGGACGAAATAGCTACGCTAATCAACACTGCTACGCTTCTACATCTCAGTGCTTCCAAAATTGAGCTATCATCACATACACTGGTGTCCAAAAGTTAAGCATAAATTGTAAAATGCGAAAAACATGGAGTAAATATTCGTAAAATCATTCCAAATTTCTTGCGGATATTAATTGGGTGAAGAACAAACATTGGGTTTACGCAAAACTTTTCAATCGACTACGTCCTGCGCGAAACACCTGCGCATGTCGGAACGTAGAGAAACCGATTCACGCAGCATAGGCAGTTCAGACAAGTTTCGGGCAATTGCTGTGCGAAAGAACATTGTTAACCATCAAACCAGTGAATGATGGCACAAAGACGCCAATTGGAGATGTTTGAGAAAGGAAGAATCGTTGGAATGCTGGAATCCGAACGATCACAAACCGAAGTGTCTCGAATTCTGAATGTGAACCATTTTGTAATCTCAAGACTGTGGCAGAGGTTTCAAAGAACGGGAGATGTTACTCGACGACCAGTATCAGGCCGACCAAGAGTCACAACCCCTCGCCAAGACCGATATCAGTCTGGTAATAAGTGCGCGACGTCAGAGGGGCAGTACTGCCAGAGCACTGGGTTCGGCGCTCACAGTCGCCACAGGAATACGAATTTCGAGACAAAGTGTTTACAGGAGACTCAATCATGCTGGCCTGTATGCCAGAAGACCAGCAGTTTGCATTCCCTTCACGTCTGCGGAGAAACGCGCTCGTTTGAACTGGAGTTTGAAACATCAACATTGGAGTGTGGGAAAGGGGCTAATGTGATGTTCAGTGACGAGTCTCGGTTTAGTCTGAGCACTGATTCTCGTCGGGTAACGATATGGAGAGAACGTGGAATATGTTTTGAACCAAGAAACATATCGGAAAGACATCATTTTCCATCAAGGGGAGTAATGGTATGGGCAGGCATCATGACGGACGGCCACACAGACCTCCATTTCTTTGATACGGGGTCTGTGACTGGTCAAAGATACAGAGACGAAGTTTTTGAGCCTTATGTTCGCTTGTTTCGAGGTGCTGTCGGTCCTGACTTCATATTGATGGATGATAATGCGCCATGTCACCGAGCGGTGCTGGTTGACGACTTCCTTGAAACGGAAAACATCCAGCACATGTCGTGGCCTGCGAACTCCCCTGATTTAAATCCTATCGAGCATATATGGGATATGCTCGGGAGACAAATTGCAGCCCTTTCGCACCCACCAAGCTCCGTTACAGAACTGAAGAGAACTTTTCAAGAAGCTTGGAAGCGTTTGAGCCCACAACTCATTCATCATCTCATAGCAAGTATGGTAAATCGCTGTGCAGCATGCCTGGCTGTCAGAGGTGACCACACGCCTTATTAAACTGCAGCATCAGTAATTTATTTAATGCTTTCTTTCATTTTTTCTTTAAAGTGTGAACCCTTGCTATTCTCAGTTTTCTTTCAAACTGCTACTTTGGATAATAAAATTAATTATTATCGTTCTTTTGATTTGCTTTCTCATTTTAAAACAATTTTACACTCGCATATCACGTTTCCCGCCATTCTGATTTACAGTTCTTTCTTTATTCACATAATTATCAATTATGCTTAACTTTTGGACACCAGTGTATATATGTCATAATTTAATGCGGAACCGGATACTTTAAGAACTTTCGATATTCGTCAAGGCTGAGACGACAGTAGTGGCTGAAGGTAAAAGCTATGATTGATTAATTTTAGTTACCTTTTTCAGGCAGTGTTATATAACAAGGGAAGATCTCAAATTTGGGAGAACTAATGAATTTAGGGGAAATGCACCAGATCTAGAATAGTTAATTTTCAAGTGATATGTAAGATATAAAAAAACACGATGGCTGCTTTACAAATAATTGGCGACTTCAAAATTAACTATTCTAGATTTGATGCTCTTCTTCCTAAATTCATCTGTTCTCCGAAATTCGAAATCTTTCCATGTTATATAACACTGCTTGAAAGAGGTAACTAAAATTAACGAATCATAGCTTTTACCTTCAGCCATTACGAATATCGAAAGCTCTTAAAGTGCTCTGCTTGAAAAAGGCAAATAAAACTAAAATTAACCAATCATAGCTTTTACGTTCTGCCACTACTGTCTTCTTAGCCGTCACGAATATCGAAAGCTATTAAAGTATATGATAGTTAATACACAGTCTGATTTTTGCCTGTTCAGCTCTTTTATAAGCTAAAGTCACAGGTGCAGCATAAGGACTAAAGGATGGTTTTATTATACCAGCATTTAATAATTCATCTATTTGCTTCTTAATTTCAGCATTATCTTTAGGGGGAGGCTCTATATGGTCTACACGCTATGGGTAATCCTGAAGTTAAAACTACTCGTGGAGGTTCCATATTGATACTACCCACATCACATTTGTTTTAGCAAATATATAATTACAGTTACTTAATAATTTTTGCAATCCATCATTATCAATTTCATTATTTTCAGCACAGTTATCAATTTTTTTAGTACTTACACTATTTTTACATGCAAAATTACTTTGAAAACATTTATCTAACTGAACACCTTTACTTATGATACGTTTAAACTGATATACTTCATAATTATTAAAATTCAATTGCAATTTAAATAAAGAAACACAAGCTGCTGATAGTAAGTGAAATTAGAATTCACAATATAAAATACTATAGTATTAGTGAGTCTACCAGTTTTACATAACAACTTAATTACTGTAGTCACAGCAAGACATCCAGATAAAGATAATAATTTAGTATTAGGATTATTGTTAAGAAGTTCAATTTGTGCATCAACAGAATTTAAAATATATTCAGATATGACATTAACCTGTGACCTTGTATCGATTACCTCTGGAAGATTTTGTTTATAGCATTGAACCTTTACTTTAAAATACTTTCATTTCTTTTTTGGCTCAGTTTTTTGAGTATATTCATTATTCTAATAACTTAAAGAAGGAAATCATTGATACGGGTAAGCTATTTGTCTTGGCTAGAAATTTTTCCATGCCTCGCTTTGCGGTGAAGATTTCCTAATAAATGGTCTGGGAGAACTGTACCTATGTTGGTAATAATTGGGCTGAAAAAAATTTGGATATACTCTTTGTCTTGGAGTAGAAAATTTTGGTGTTTGACTAAGTTCTCTTAGTGAACTCGAGATGAAGACCGGTGGCGAAGTGACTAGCAGCTAGACTCTAAATCTTATCAAAGACACACTGATTTCGATAACATTTAAAAGAGTAACTACTAAGACAATGACACGTCTCAGTATGTGTTACACCCAAGAAATTTAAGGAAAAAAGTCACTAATAACTGAAAAAAACGAAGGAGGCGGTCAGAGGGTCTTCCACCCTTCTTCCTCTACCACCACATTTTCGGGTCGCCATGTACTTTGAGCACTCCCTTGCCGCACAGACACTGTACGCATATAACATCTGTCTTCGCCGGGATATGAGCCCGAGTCCTTTGGTATTGACGTCAGTGTCAATAACCACTAGTCCGGCTGGGCGGGCAACGGGGAAGACAGGTAGAGGCAGAAGCTAGGAGAACACCTCTGTAGTACCACAGTTGATGAGGTAGCGCTGAACCTAGCTAACTTTTAAGTTTCCTTCCCAATTCTGAGGAAGAATACTCAGTATGTGTTACACTGAGCGCAGCGGCCCGGGCATCTCCTACACCAGCCTCAAGAGAGGACTTTCGGCTTGTCGTGTATTTTGAGTGCCCCTTGCCACGCAGGCATTATAAGCTTACAAACATCCATGCTTTCTCAGCGATTCAAACTCGGGCCATTCTGTACGGCAGTAAGCGTCACTAATCACTACTTCGGGTCGAAACGTTGTAATAACCCTAGCTAAACCAGATTTCTTTATAAGCTAGAATACTGAAGAACTGTGTAGCGACTATTCGCTGAGTTCTTGTACCGTAAGTAACAAGGCCAAGGAAGGGTTAAACTACCCTTTGTTCCAACTCAAAATGAATGAACAGATGACCCCTCTCGTGCGTAGAAGCCTCCACTTGGAGCTTAACTCAAAACAGAAAATATAAAAATAAACTGCCGTTAAACAAATTTAATCAGCCGAAGGGTTGGCTGTTATATAAATATCTCTGGCGTCTACTAGCAGGCATGCAGATGTACAGTCGTAGAATAGTAAGCTTAGACTAATAGCAAAAGCGTGAGTGAAAGGCAGAACACGCTGTCCTACTGAAGTGACGCAGACTTCAGCTTAAATACTCGTTTCTACGTCATTTGCATAAATGGTAATCCTGAAAACTGATTCTGGTAGGAAAACGTAGGTGTGAAATTAGAATGTCTAGGAAAGGCGCGTTCCAAAATAAAAGTTATTATTAGAAAATTAAAGTAAAACCGTATAATTTTCCCCACCAGAACTTAAACTCTCGATCTAAAAAGTTTAGAAACAACCTTATTAAAAGTTTTAATTCTAACCTTAAAATTCTCACCCTACATTCTAATTTTAATTCAAACTTTAAATTTTACGTTTTAAATTCTAAAATTCTATCTAACTAGCTTTTAAACTTTTTTAAGAGTTTAAGACTCTTAAGATTCAAATCTAAGAATCGAAGTTTAAAATTTCTAAGAGCCAACTTTTATAATAACAACTATCTTATGACTGAAGAAAGTTTTACAATTACAATCTTCTTTTCTGAAACATACATTATTTTCTTGAACGATCTTTCACTCCTTCCATTATATCTGGAAGGAAAAAAGTGTTAATACTTCAACTGCTTCTTTAGCCACATTTCAAGAGCAATTTAACTTTTCAGAACATTTTTTTAGTTCTTATACAATTTTCATTCACTCATAATTTTAATTCATCCACAGCTTTCCAGAAAATTGTTCTGTAAAAGTTTCGAGAGTGTTTCTGAATGTGGAGTTACAACAAATTACCACTTGGGCATCTTCCTAAACGTTTAATCAAACTTGACTTCCAAGACCTGGATTAAAACCTTACATCCACCACTGTACCAAATGTGCTAACCGCAAAAGTATATTAAACTTTCGGGTAAACTGGAGAGCCTAACTTAACTCATTCATACTTTTCACTTTCTTGCAAGTAAATTAATTATTTAAATTCCTCAACAACAGTTAAACCTTCAAGAATGTTTCCTTTTAACACTCCGTAGGGCGCATTTGATCTGCTAGGCGCAACTCGAGCACTTTTGTTTGCCCTGCTTCTTTCAAACATCGTCACTCCTTCTCCCTCCAGTTAGCCTTCCGCTCTTTTAGTGCCACTAGCAGCCGCAAGATCAGTCAGTGAACATATTTCTTTAATTTCCAGTTGACAGATGAAATGATCTAATAGGCTCATTGCACCCGATTACGTTGCAATTTAACAAATTTTCTGTGATTTTTTTAATACTGTATCACATTTTTCGGTTAGCAATTTCGTATAATAAAATGTTTTATGATTATCTGCCAACTTGAGTTTGTTTTTGGGCTCTGGCTTTTCAAGCACATTGCGCCTGATCATGTCATTAATTTTAAAATGTTTTAATAACTTAAAATATTGCTTTTTACAAAATTTGACAAAAAGACATTTTCGTAACAACATTATAAATATTTGTTTGGTTCAGGTTTCAAAATGTCAAAAAAAAAAAAAAAAGTTTGTTTTGACCTCAAGACCTTGAAGAAAAATTCACCGTTTATGGTTTATTGGAGGCATCAGATGAAGGCGATGAGGATATCAAAAATGAAGATTTTGATGTTGAAAGCTATATAGATTCAGAAGATGGTGTAGAGGAACACGAAGAAGAATCAAAACATTTCCGTTCTAAAATTCTGAATTTTTTTTTTATTACATGGTTTAAACTCTAAATAAACGACGTTAATTATATTTGTCACATCTAGTTGCATTCCCTATAACGGTTATTGGTATGCCTGAAAACAAATAAGTAATTATGTATCTTAATTTTTTACTAATTTTCTTTTCTCTATCACAGTAAAAGTTTGCTCTTAGTAGTTACCGACCATTCTAATCAGAATCATGCTCTCATGAAATGTTTTACAACATTTTTATTTCTTAAAATTTATGCCAAAATGTAAGAGGGGTCTTATTTTTACATAAATACATTATATGAGATGGTGAAATTGTTAATCATTTTTGACAGTGTAAAAAGTGCAGTAGTGATATTTGAATTTTGTAAAGATATTAAATGTCAGTCAGTGATTTCTGTTAACACGAAAAATAAGAACAGATGTCACTTCATAATTCTTCAACTAGAAAAATATTAAACATTGTTCAGGGATTTAGTTCTCGATAAAAGAGTGCACAACATCAGCAAATATTCATTAAACATTACATATGATAAAAACAGCACCTTCCTATGTCACTGTCAAAACATGGGCTGCCATGTTCAGTGTGTCATTCCAAGATGATCCCAGACCAGAATGCATACTAAATTTGTAGAATATGTAAAGCAAAAAGGCATGTAAAAATTTCTCAGACTGCTGCACTATCAATGTGTAGGGTTACTATTATTACTTCAGTTAACCAATTATTTATAATTTCAGTTCTCACTCAGACTTCTGCTTTCCGTTTCCTCACCAGAATGCAAATCAGTCAGATAGCACTCAAGCTGAGGGTTATGGAATGTAAGACGGAGCATGTTTCTGGCTCTCAAGGCCACGTCACTAGGTTCATCAGCTCTGATAAGATTGTAACTCTTCAACTTTCCATTATTGAAGCCGACATCTAAATTCTTGCACCGTTGAGAAGTTTTGAGCCAACTTCGCATTAAATCAGTTATGTAATCTTTGATAATGAGACTTAACTTTTGAAATTGACTGTTACTTTATGTTATATCGCCGCAAGTGGTGGCTGATCTTGTCAAGCACAAGACCTGCATTTATGTTCAAGTTCTCTTTTAATAAAAAGGTTATTCAAACCTTTTCAAGATGCTGTTACTTCAGACCAATGATAATTCACTCTATGTCTGTTAGGAATTTGATGCTAGTTTATGCTACCAAAGCAAATGGTTAAAAAATCCTACATGAAAAGCTAGGGATGTCAAAGGCCTGTGCCAGATGTGTAACTAGACTGTTGATGCCAGACATGAAGAAACATCAGATCGAACGCTCTTCAGAAATTATCTCATGACAAAAGCTAGCAAAAGTCCTTTTCATGGGTAATGACAGGAGATGAACATTGTGACCCAGAAATGAAACAACAGCACACGGTGGAAACAATAGGTCTACCTGGCTTTACATAGATCAGAATCCAGCCTCCCCGACTCCTGTATCATTTGTTGGGTTTGAATCTCAGGCATATATGTAAATGCATAGTCTATGTTGAATAGAAGCACGCAAAATACACAGCTCCATCCCCTGGAGTTCTCTCTATCAAAACTGAGAGTGAACTGGGCAGTCATACTGTCACCTATATGATGTTCAAGGCACATGCCAAGGAAAGATGTGTTCTAGCCCTCTTTGCCATGATGAAAATTCATGAATTCTGTTCAGATCTGATTAGGTCAGGCAAATAAGATAAGCAACAATTCAAATCTGATTAGGTCAGGCAAATAAGATAAGCAACAACAACAGATCAGAATCCAGAAATCTGCCAAGAGGATAGTGAGCATCATTTTTCGGAATGAGAAGGAACTAGGCTTACTGATTACATACCACATAAAACTATGAAAACAACTGTTTGTTATGCTAATAATCTCCTAACTCAACTTCAACAATCCATAGCAAACTCAGGCTAAATCATGGCTAAAATGCCACAGCAAACTCAGAAAAGCTTTGCTTTTTGCACCACACCGTGCCTAATGTTAATGTTGCAAAGAAATAGCACCTGAACGCTACTCATTAATAAAGCAGCATGAGAGGAAATAAACACATCCACTCAAAGTGAACTTTGGATGTAGCACATGCAGTAATTCTCAACTTGCTTTAGAATCAGAATTGCAACCAAGCCTCGATCCTTGCGCAAGCATGCTCATGAGTTGATTTAATCGCATGAAGAATTATTATTGACCATCACATAAAAGTTAGGCACCTTAAAAAGCTATCCTTAAATCTTGCAAACATACAGTTGGAATGCATCAAATTACAAGAAACCGAATGAAACTAAGTAGAAAATATAAATTTGCTTTGACCTAAGTACCATATAAATATGTATGATATAACAAAATACGATAGCGGTTTTAAGAACAATTGGCGACCTCAAAATTAACTATTCTAGATTTGGTGCTCTCCCCCTAAATTCATCTGTTCTCCTAAATTCGAGATCTTTCCACGTTTCGTAACGTGGAATACAGATACCTCTTGTCCAATCAAAATAATTGTAAACCGAAACTTTTTCAACTCGGAACTGAAACTTTTGACTCCCTCCCTTCTTCCTCTAAATTAGCGTTCTTTTTCGCTGACGCTCTCCTCCTGACAAAACGCTTCTTATCCAGGCTGCTGCTTACGTGCTTAAGACGACGCCGTACTTTAAATCCCGTGTACATGGGAATTATTGTGTTCTCACTATGATTAAAAATAACTTGTCTGCAAAAGGACGATTTGATATACGTAAAAATAAAGATTTTGTTACTTCAAGCCCAGTTGTGTTAAATGCGTCATTATGCCTGTCCACTCAGCCCTGTCTTCAGCCACAAGCTGGTAAAAGTGCCGAATTCCTTCTTCCACGCATTAAAACATTACACATATATAAATATCTATATATATAATGACTTCAGTGAGACCAGGTTCTGTACTTTTATTGAATCCAACTAATTTAATTTCATAAAAATATTTAATAATTTGAATAATAAGCTAAAAGTAATGATTTTTATATTACACTAATTTAATCAATCTTTCCAGCCCAACGATTCTGAACTTGAGATGGCAACACAAACTATGCAATAGAGAGAAACGTTTTAAAGTGTTTCATTTTTCATTTGCATTGTACTAATATTCAAGTACAGACGGAGAATGAAAAATGCCTGACCTTTTCCTTTCCTTCAGATCTTCTCATCTACATACTATTTTCAGCATGTTTTTCTTGCTTTGCAGGACATGTTAGTGATACTCATGATTAGCTCAACTATCAAATCTTCTTTGTGATCTTTAACTTCCGTTTTTATTGAAGAATTCGACGATAGGGGGCATTAAAATCGTTTTGTAGCACTCGTCAGAGAACATCGAAAGATATCAAGAAAGGATTAGTTTAACGATAATATCATAGGATATAGGACAGACCTGGCGGATAAATCTAGCGAAGATAAAGCCCGCCATATCGAAATTGATTGCAAAAGAAACAGGCTCATTCGCTGCATTAATCCTCATCAATAACAAATCCTAACATTTGCTATTATCGTATTACTCCTTGTGTGAGAAGCGCCTTTATTTTGGGACGCGAAATTTGAAGAAAACAAAGAATGATTTTGTTGACGGTTTGATATAATTTACCCTGCAATATTACAATTTAATATGAGTAAAACATTGAATGAAGGTAATTAAAATGAATTTTTATTTAGTATACAACTCACTTTGGAACTCCCACTCATTAACTGCAGATCATCTGTATATCGCCTAAACTACATAACAACCTGAGGCGCAGTTTTACCAAATGCGTTGTAACAGTCATCTTAATTGTAGACAGCTTTTCCTAAAAGCATTCTTTTGTGATTTCTTAAGGTACCCGCCGAAAAAAACGCTGCAAAAACGTCGCGGAGAAAACAACGCAAGGCGAAAACGTCGTGGTTTAAAACATCGAGGGAGAAAAGAAAGCAAAAAGAAAACATCGCAGTTCTAAAACGTCTTGTTACAAAATGTCATCGTCGAAAATAAAGCGGTTCAAAAGCTTCGCAGTTTAAAAACATCGTTGTCGAAAATATCCTGGTATTTTTTTAAAATTTTTATACCATGGTGGCCCCTTAGCGATTTCGGCTTGGCCACTACTAAGGTCAGAAGTGGTGGTCACTTTATTATGAAGGCACCTAGTAGGTAGGTAGGTGACGGAAGACGGGGACGCCTGATGGCTACCAGAGATAAACAGGCATGT
>KK118478.1:8523-29613 GCA_000611955.2 Stegodyphus mimosarum
ACATGATGCCAAACAAGTCTTATTGCACTGTATGTGTGTAGGAAGTTAAGTGTGAGATTTCGCCGATGAAAACTGCAATGTGCTATTCACCGTTATACTGTAACACAGAAATTCCCATAGAAGGGATCATAATCTGCCGTCGTACTGGTGAAATGTCTGGAAAGCCATTTGGGGTTGCTATGGGCACAACTAAATTGCCACATAAATATATTTGGGTAATATTGGTAAGTTTATAATAGTAAAATAAACACTTTGGTGCTAGTATAATAATGTAATCCAGCTAATTTTCTTAATGTTTTGTATGTTTAACGTTTTATAATTCTTATAATTGTGTATTTTTTGCTAAATATACCTTTAGATGTGTAGGCATATTAATATACATTATATATTAGATTTTTTTAAATACCGGTGGAATGTGTGCTCTACCAGCAGCAACACATTTCAACATAAATATTTTTTGGCGGCATGATGCAATGCCTCATCAGTACATTTTTGTGCTTCTTTGCTGGGTTCGGGGATAGTCTTAATACCTCCTTTTTTAAAAAATAAAATCCTCAATATCTCAAAGTATTGATGTTCGGCCAGCCATATATTTGATATTTAGCCCTGGTATTTGACAAAAATTGTTTTTAATGCATCTTCCTTTTTTATTGTGTTTTTGTTTCTTCTATACTTTTTATTAGAAACTAAAAGTAAAACTAACATTTTACTACCAGTAATGATATGGTTGATACTGTTTAACACTGGCATTTCGACCCAGGTTTGAATCCATGCAAATGCACTGCCTGCATGTTTGGTTTTCCCCATGTGTAACATGAATGCAACCCAATGTACATACCCTAGTCAGATAGCAATCGAGTGGCTTGCTGCAGTCAAATAACCAATCAAAATGAATATTTAAGTTTTTATTAATTAAATTTAATATATTATGGATGCTTTATGTTATTTTTATTATATATTGCAATGATATTATATATTTGTTGTAACTTATACACTAAAACACAGAAACATCAGTCAGTATAACCTAGTAATACTAATAGTAACATCAGTCATGATACGAGGGTGAGAATTATGAAAGAAAAAATAAATATAAAATTAATAGTTTAGATAATGCATGATGTTATGTAGCGTTGTATTAACGCTTCTTTTTTTAGGTTCTCAATGATGTTGAAATAGAACTACAAACAGTACCTAAAAGATGTTGTCTTTTTTCAATCACTGGTTGTGAAGGCCTAACCCTGTACTCCCCAAGACTACTTCGACATCCATGCAAGATCAGAATGTGTTGTGACTTATCTCAATTGTCTGAGAGAAACATTAGAACAAGCTTATGAAATTCATCCTGGCAAAAGAGTGCAGTTACCAAATGGTGCGTTAATGAGGTACACCGTCGCTGAGCTTGATACAATGTGCTTGTCAGACCACTGTGCCCACAAATTACCACCCGTTGCATTTCCGATACAACCAACAGTGTGAAAAATCACTGATCTGATATTGAGTACCATGCATTCTTTGTGTCTCTCTTCTAATGATTATGAACTGCAAGAACTGTTTAAGTATATGAGACTACCATTAAATTGTTAAATAAAAAATTCTAAATTTGGGTTTCATGGTATTGTTAAATATCCTATCGAAATTTTCACAAATGTATTAAAATGACTGCTACATACACTTGTGCTTTCTGAGATTTATTGGTTTAAATACTCCAGGATAATGAAACTGCAAAATGCTTTTTGTCAAAATTCTAAATTTGGTTTTCATGATATTGTTAAATATCCTATCGAAATTTTCACAAATGTATTATTAAAATGATTACTATATACACTTGTGCTTTCTGAGATTTATTGGTTTAAATACTCCAGGATATGAAACTGCAAAATGCTTTTTGTCGATATTATAAGTAATGGTAAATAGCCCCCCATGCATGCTTTACAAGTACATTTATCTTATTTATTTCATACAATTAAAGTTTTCAAGTTAGAAGAATGTTATTGATGTATGTCCTGTTTCTATATAAGCATAATAATGTATGCTAATTATTCAGAAGTACTTGTTATTAAATTCTGAAAAATAATGATTAAAATATTTATAAAATATACGTAATCATTCGACAGGTTTTATGAGTAGTTTCATTTTAAATTTCTTAAACAGAATATAAGTGATATAATTTATTAAATTATGCTTACATGTATGTCTGTGCAAAATTCAGCATAAAATATTTCTTAATGAATTACTTTTCTTATGTAGCAGTTGCAGAAAATTTGTCTATGTGGATTTAAATGTGTTCTTCATTAAAGCTTTGCCATCTTAAGTTATGTTTTTCCTCTGACTTATTTTACATGAAATGTTTACGTTTCTATATAACATGCTACCAAGAGATATGTTTAATCTGCAGAAAAATGGAATTTACTTTTGAATTTATTGAACAATATTAATAGCTTTGGAAAATTTTCTTTATTGTATAGGTACATAAGTATTATAATTTATCATGCTTCATAATATATTTTAACATATTGTAAATAAAAAATTACCATAAAGTAAAACTTGTTTTTGTGTGAGGAGGGGACATGGGAAACCTTACAGATTCTAGCAAACACTTCTGGTCTCCAAATTTTAAAGGTAAGTGTCATGGCATGTGAATGAAAATAAGAATTATGCATGGAATAATTTTTCTTTATATAGTATAATAGTAATTAGTTGAATAGCTGTTAATTACACATTACACACAATGTATAATATCAATTTTGTTATGAGAAAGCAATTTCTGTTGTAAATTTAAATACTAGAGACCTTGAATCTCAAAGCTAATGCAATTTAATTTACAAGTGAAGGCATATCAAACATGAATTTTTAAAATTCAGCTCTTGCAATGAGCAGTTACATTTTAACTTATTCCTATTGGTGTGTAAGGCATTTAATTTTGTAAAAATATATTTTTATATACATGCTAATATATTGCAAATGTGTATTTTAATGATATATATTTTATACTTTCATTCTCTCAAAACTGAATCAATCTTATGCAAGTAAATCTGCTGTTCTAGCCAAATTTTCAATAATTATTGCTATAGATATGCTGATTTGCATAAGAAATTTCTAAATATCTTAGCCACAGCAGTAATGAATTAAAAAAAGTACCAGGAGAAGGGTGCCATAGCAGTAATTGAATAAAAAAATACCAGAAAAATGGATAATAGAAAATTTTATGACTGAACTCTCAAATAATTTCCTATAATTTACAGTTAACGGTAAACATAATTATAATTAAGGATTTAAGGTATTCTCAATCCATATTGTAATATAGCCCATTTAACGCAATTCTAATTTATGGTTCAACATTCCCCATTCTTGCTTTAACATACTGCCAATTCTTGGTTAAACCTATTAACAAATAATGGTTTAACCTATTACCAAATAATGGTTCAACCATTACCAAATAATGGTTCAACCTATTACCAAATAATGGTTCAACCTATTACCAAATAAAGGTTCAGCCAAAGCACCAAATAATGGTTCAGTGTTTTACCATCTTTTGGTTGCAACTTTTTCAGCACCATAGTTTGGTGAAACTTTGAACCAAATTTTTAACAGTGTAATATAAATGTTCGTTGTAATTCTTTCACGTTATGTGTCCATATTTTGAAGTTAAAGAAAAAAAGGAAGAAATTTTCATGGAATGGAAGAAAATTTTCATTTTATAGTTGTATATTTTAACATTTTTTTATATATACCTTAACTTTTGTTGGTTAATTAACCAATTATGCTTCTAAAATTTCTTTACTATCTGAAAAGAAATGTTTGGTTTTATGCTGCTTACTAGAATGAGAGATACCTCTTACAACGTAAGATAACTGTTATAAGAGGTTGTAAATAAGACGTCTCTTATAACATCGCAAGATTATATGCAGTGTTATTGTTTTTTATTTGGAAGTTTCGAGTAAGAATATTCAGAAATTCGAGAAGAAACTGCAAGCAACCACACATTTTATATAGGTAACAAATCTAAGAGTGGAAGTAAAAAGGCTAAAAAATAATAGACAAGAAGAGATATTTTGCTAAAAAACTAAAGTTCATCAAACATTAGGAAGAGAGGTAAATGAAAAATGAACAAATAAAATAGAAGAAAAAACGGTAAGAAAATTATAAAGATTATAAAGGTACAAGTAAAGCTTTTTTATTCTGAATTGTATGCAGTTTTACCTTCATACAAAGTTAGATCTTTAGAAAAAAAGTATTGAATGAAAAGTTTTTAAGACTGCTTCTTTTTCTCCATATGGTGAATATGAGCTAGCTTCTCTCAGTCATTCACAAAAGCATCCCTTGTCTTAGGTAAACAGCCTTCGTGGCTTTGCCATATCAATTAATCTAACCTTCTTCCTGATATTAGACTTTGGAACTTCTGGATTTTGTGAAGATCATACACTGGTGTGTCTGAGCTTGCAGCTAGATAGCCATCCTCTTCAGCATTCAGTTGTAGCGAGTGGAAGCACCTACATTAAGTTTTATCATGGTAGATGAAGTAGATGTCTTTCTGAAAATACTGATGTTGTGAATGAATTTTATGTTAAATTTTGAAAGCGTAGTAATGAAACACTTGATATGTTATATCATATAAATGGCATTGAGTCACTTAGCCGTGCTTCATTGGTGATTATTTCAATCGTGAATGCGTACTTTGAAGACAGAAAAGTGTGAGTGATCAACAAAGTGCATTCTGAAAGAAGTGTCAACTGCAGTTACAGATATCAACAACGTAAACAGTAAAGGGTGATTGTTATACGCAAATGCCCTGAAAATCTTGCTTGCAGCCACAAGAATTTGATTTTACTCAAGAAACAGTGGATTTTATTCTAGAAAAATGCCTGGTTTATGTTGTTGTTGTATGTCATCGGAAGCATAATCTGAAATCGTTGAGACAGTACTAGAATCCTTTCCGTACCACTTGGACTTAACTTGAAATGATTTCACCCACCACGACAAAACTTAATGTAGATGCTTCCACTTGCAATAACTGAATACTGAAGGTGGTGGCTAACCATTTGCAAGCTCAGATACACCGGCGTATTCTTAATGAAAAAAATAACTGTGCAAAAAGAGGTTTTTAGATACAGAAGTGAAAAATATGCCACGGTCGCAATCGTAAACGGAGTGTCACAAAGCAGTCCATTTCTTGTTCTTGAATAGTTCATAAACAATTCTAAATACACGAGTATTCGACGCGAAGGATTCTAGTTTGAACAAGAAAAGAATATATGACACATAGGGTCATTTGATTCTGAAAATTGAAATCAGTTTTAAAACTTTACGTATGACTCAAGAGAATTCCTGGGAAGTACTGGCTAGGATCTGTACTTAGGCAGTCTCAACCACGGGGGTATATAAGTTGACTTCACAGGATTAGAGCCCGAGTTTATTCTCAGGTTGGTTCAGGCTTGGCAGGGACCGTACTGGTACTGTCGTGTGTGTTCCTCTGGCTGCGGTGAAGCTATATCGTTTTTCGATATCGGCCTTCTCGATGGGGGTTTGCCCTCAGAGTCACAGTGACGGGGACTGAAGGAGTAAGGCTAGGCACCGAGATCGAATTTTTCTGCGCCGACGGAATGGTGCCCCGAGGCAAAGATGACCTAGCGACCCTTCTTCTTGTATTAAGTGTTTCTTATGTTTCCGTCCTTGCTGAGTCTACGTATAAAGCCGGGCAGCATATAAGAAAAATGTACACTGCTAGGACAACGGCTTGAGTTTGGCCAATGACAGTTCAGATGAGCGTCACCATTAACTCCGCCCACATGAGTGATGTTATATTTCTGACGTTTGTTTACATTCTGAACAACATTTTTACTCTGCAATCTAAATTTATTCTAGTGATGCTATTTTTTAAATTTTCTTTAAAGTATTATTTCCTTACTGTTCGAGAAAGAATACAAATTTATGTCTCGAACTTCATAAAAATTTCTCTCTATACGCATGTTTGTGTATATATATATGCGTGAGTATGGGCACACATACATATATTTTCAATATATAATTATATGTGAATTATATGTATCAGTACATGTGTGTGTGTGTGCATATATATATGTGTGTGAGTGTGTATGTATGCGTATTTATATATATATATGTTTCTCCTTTTGGTCATTTTTCTCCATTGGCCATTTTTCAGGATGTCAGATTTCCAACGAATAATCTATAAAGCTTTTTTCTCTTAATTTTACAACACAAATTAGCATTTTTAAGCAAGAAAAGGTAATTTTACTCGATTAATTCCCGCAGGTACATTTGATGTATTAGATGATTTAACTCTTCATTACTTAAAAGTTTTTGATTATCAGTATGCAGAATAATTTGTAAACCACACTTCACATGCATATTCCAGCCATGAGTACTTTCCATCTGACTAGATATAATTTTGTATTGGAACAGTAGAGTAATCCCAGGGCTAAATTTCTAAAAGTAGAAGCGCCGGAGCCCTATGGAAGACCGTTAGGAAAGAGGAAGTGTAATTAAATGAACAAAATAACTATTAAAATTATTAGTAATTTAAAAATTAAACAGTTAATGATTATCAAATTAATTAATAATTATTTAATTGATATTAATATTTATGAATTATTGTTTAATTAATAATTATTATTTAATTAATTCGTAATTAATTTATTATCTAATTAAATAATTAAAGAAATTAAATGATTAAAATTATTAAAAAATGTAAAGAGATAAATTAAAATTTAATGTCATTTTTAATGTAATTTTATTGAAAAAAATAAAATTTTCGATATCAAATTTCTACTGAAATTGTTGTTGAGTTACATAAAAGAAGTGCCGGAACCTTCTTATTTAAGGTTCCGATTGGCTCCTGCTAGAATTGAAACATATCCCCAAAACTATAGTACAGGAGCTGGGTTCCGGAGCAATTTAAGCTCTGAGTAATCCTTAATATTCCGAAACAAAGATTAAATCTTTATATACAGCCGAACAATAGAATGTAAAGAAACGTCAGAAATATGACATCACTCGTGTGGGTGGAGTTAATGGTGACCTTCATCTGGACTGTCATTGGCCAAATTCAAGCCGTTGTCCTAGCAGTGTACATTTTGCTTATATGCAGCCGGGCAGGGACTGTGGGGTCTGCGCCGCCGTTGAGAGGTCTACAAGGTCTTGATTCAAATTTCGAAAGGTAATATCCAGGACGAGGGTCATGACTTTGGCGAAACATATGTTTCTTGACTCAGGCAGTAAATACGGCGTTATTAATTTTAGAATACGAAGGAGGTAAAAATGTTTTCTGTAAATTATTTTTATCTTCTTTGTATATTGATTCTTTACAATACTGTTTTAACTGCATGAAAACAGCAGTAGTTTTGCAATGAATTAGATACGAGAACATATTATAATATTTTGTAATATGTCATAGTATCTAATGTATTTTCAGCTATAGTATGCTGTTATAATATATAATTATGATTAGTAAATAATGCATTTTCATTGACAATTAATTATACAGCATATTAACTAATATTATAAATGCGAATGTGAGTTTGTTTGTGTGTTTGTTTGTTACGCTTTCACGCCTTAATTACTTAACCGATCATCATGAAATTTTCAAGAAATATTTTTGATATATTAGAAAAGGTTATATAGGCTATAACATGTAACTTATCTGTTGAAACGTAAACTATATAATAGGTTTTATAGCTTAAAATGTTTGACGTTGTATAAACGTTAAATGTTGAAAGTTTCATAACGATAAATTAAACGATGTAAAAGTTTGTCTGTGCGCGCAGATGCGTGGCTTAAACCACACAAACATTTTATAGCCTATAACCTTTTCTAATATATCAAAAATATTTCTTGAAAATTTCATGATGACCAGTTAAGTAATTAAGGTGTGAAAGAGTAACATTTATTAATTAAGCGTTTATTAATTTTTTGTTTAATTTATTATTTAAAATCCTTCAGGATTTCCGGCATTTGGCTCTTCTTTCACAAACATTTTTCAGTCATTCGGAAATATACGTATATACGCTGGTGTGCAAAAATTAAGGACGAAGTCGAAAAATTAGCATATCAGCTGAAAGAAGAGGCAGAGCGGACAGAAAGAAAAATGAGGAGATTAAGTAAGGTGATGTACGGTAGCACATGCACAGATATGCAGGTAGACGTAATGGAGGAGTGTCTGAGTAGTATAAAGCATGTTGTCGGTGTAAGATCAGTATTTCTGACAAAGAGATTGTACGCCGTATAGCAGTTAAAATCACACCGAGTTGCTGCCTCAGCGAGAAATGGCGAATAATCAATCTGTTAGACGACATCTGGATGCTTTTACCCGAGGTCGAATCATTGGGAAGTTGGAGGAAGGCCGCAGTGTGACAAGTGTGGCTGCAGAGTTCGGAATTGCTCACAGCATCGTTTCACGACTTTGGAGACAATTTCAAACTACAGGAACAGCTATCCGGGGGTTTAGTAGTGGTCGTCCACGAGGAACCACACCCGCAGATGACCGGTATATTGCCTTACAGGCCAGAAGAAACAGGCGGCAGATAGCGGGAGAAATCGCTAGACACACGACACAGGCGACTGGACGACCGATATCGCGTTTTACCGTGGCCAGAAGACTGCACGGTGGTGGTCTGTTTGCACGACGCCCTGTACGGTGTGTACCTCTAACGCCTGCCCATCGGAGAAGGCGTTCTCTGTGGTGCCGGGAACACCGGAATTGGAGAGACAATGAATGGGGACGAGTACTCTTTACAGATGAGAGCAGATTTAGTCTGAGTTGCGATTCTAGACACATACACATCTGGACAGAGCGGGGAACACGCAATAACCCCTTCAACATCATCAAAAGGGACTGTTTTGGAGGTCGCGGAGTTCTCGTTCGAGCAGACATAATGCTTGGTAGCCGGACCGACCTTCATATCTCCCAAGGAGGTTCGTTATCTGGGACTGCTATTGTAACGAGGTTCTTCTTCCTTACATGTGTCTTTTCACAAGGGCTATGGGTCCTCAGTTCCTCTTCATGGACGACAACGCTCCACCTCATCGCACAGTTACTGTCGAAGAGCTGTTGGAAGTGATTCATTGTTGGAGTGAAGATATTGAACACATGGATTGGTCGGCAAGGTCTCTGGATCTAAATCCCGTCAAGCATGTACGGAACTTACTAGAGAGACCCGTGGCAGCACGTAAACTATCGCCAGTAACGATTCCGAAACTGCGATTGGTGCTACAAGAGGAACGAGCAGCAGTGTCTCAACAACTCATTAACAACCAGATATCCAGCATGCACTAATGATGTGAAACCTGCCTAGCAGTCAGGGGAGATCATATCCCCTATTAAAGACCGGATGTTTCTTGCTGGACACCCATCACAGGGATGTTTCGGCCTTCAGTCGCATTGCGCTCCATGCTACTTTTTCAATAAAGCTTCTTTTTATCCCTCTGATTTCTCTTTTAGTAAGTGTTGCTTACATTACTCATGTCCTTACGTATTGGGGATCTTACGGTATTAAATGTGTTGATTTGGAAAGCTTTTGTACAAAGTTATATTGAAAAAACCGTCTCGTCCTTAATTTTTGCACACCAGTGTAGTTTTATTAGATTTCGTGGCGATACACTCCGGGTAAATATAAAATATCCGCGGCCTATGGGTATTGACGAAGGGCAGTATTTACTGAAATTTTACGCGGAGTGTATTTTTAAATTCACGCGGAGTTGAAACTTTTTAAGGACAGTTTAATTTTTTACAGTTTTTTTTTGGTTTTCAAAATGCCTCGCAAACGTATATCTAACATGTCTAGGGATTCATCTTGGGCCCGGGTAGCAAAAATTGCTTGATTCCAAAGATCTTCCGTACACGCACAATTAAGAAAACAAGAAAAAGCAAGGTGACAATCTGTTTTGAGAACTGAATGAACAACTTCTCAAAGACAAGAAAGATTAGAGGCCCAAACTTCCAGTCAAGCTTCTATGAGAGCAGCTGGGACGCCTCTCCAAACACAACTTCCCTTGGCAGAACAACTTGAAAGAGAGCCGCTGAAATGCCCCTTCAAACACAGATGCTTTTGGAAGAAAAAGCTGAACGGCAAGCTGCTTTGAGAGCTGTTCAAACACAAATTCGTTTAGAAGAAAAAGCTGAACGCCAAGATGCTTGTAGAGCTGCTGAAACACCTCTCCGAACGAGATCTGATTGAAGGAACGTCAAACTACTTTGAGAGCTATAGAAATGCTTCTTCAAATACAGATTCGCTTGGAAGAACAAGCTCAACAACAAGCAGTTATACGATCAATAGGATCCTTCAATTGATTACCATAATCATCCATTAATTGCTATCGATTCGATGAGTAAAAAATGCCAGTTTTGCGATGCTTTAAAATGGAAAGATGAAACTGCAGGAATGTGTTGTTCCAATTGTAAAGTTTCGTTTTCTTTACTTGGTGAACCAGAAGAGTTGCTGAAAACTCTATATTTATATGATACAGATGAATCAAAGCGTTTTTTAAGTAAAATCAGAAAGTACAACTCTTGCTTCCAAATGATATCTTTTGGAGTAGACAAAAAGATTAAAATGCCCTGGTTTTCACCAACTTTTACCGTTTAAGGCCAGCTATATCATCGAATTGGTTCACTTTTTCCAACAGATAATGAACCGCATAAATTTTGCAAGTTTATTTTGTGGATCAAGGAGAAAATGAAGTAGACGGTTGTTTTCAGTATATTGATGGAGTCCAGAGAGATATAGTATTGAAAATTCAAAGAATGTTACATGACCACAACGTTTTGATAAATACCATCAAAACTGCAATAGAAAACTGGCCTCAAGACGATTATAAAATCGTCATTCATGCTGATCGAACTCCACATGGCGAACATGAGAGGCGCTATAATGCACCGACAATTAATGAAGTTGCTATCTTGGTTACTGGCGACCCATGCTCTCCACGAGATATAGTGTTACGAGCACATGATAATACATGACACGCGTATCAGATACTGATGAATTTTACGATGCTTTGCAGTACCCATTAATTTTTAGTAATAGGCAATTGAAATACCACTTTCATACTCCACAGATTAATCCAACTACAAAGCATCCAGTTCCCAATAAGAAAGTTTCCTGCATGGATGTCCTTCAGAAAAGACCAGAAAATAGCTGTTGCTGTAGCTTCTTCTGGTATAGCTGCTACACTATTGAAAGGCGGCCGTACTGAACATTCCGTTTTAAAATTGCCGTTGAATCTTGCACAAGAAGATTAGCCCATCTGTAATTTTAGTAAAAATAGCTTTCGAAGTAGGATGCAATGACAATAAGCTTTTAGTGTAGGATGGAAGTACGATGTCTCACAAAAAAGCTATAGAAACGTTAAACCGAACTCTTTAGGATTTGCGAGACAGTACAGATATTACGGGAGGAATAGTAGTTTTTTTGGCTGGTGATTTCCGACAAATTCTGCCGGTAATCCAGAGAGGTACACCTACAGATGAAATCAAAGCCTGTCTCAAATCATCAAGTTTATGGGCGAAAGTTGAAGCAATCAGTCTTAAAACAAATATCAAAGTGCATCTTCATAGTGATGTAGATTCAGGGAATTACACACAGACACTATTGAAAATTGGCGATGGATGTTTGGAAACAAATGCTGAAGGTTGTATTTTACTTTCAGAGGAATTTTGTAATTTAGTAGAAAACGATGTGGAGCTTATTGCTAACGTTTACCCGCACTTCCAAGAAAATTTAAATAGTGATCACTGGTTATGTGCAAGAGCAATTCTAGCGTCGACAAATGAAATCGTAAACAAATTCAACATTGATATTTTGAAAGAGGTGCAGAGAGAGATAAAAGAGTATTTGTCAATAGATACAATAATGGATACAGAACAAAGCACTTTATATCCTGCTGAGTTTTTAAATTCACTAGAGTTATCAGATGCACCCTCACATAAACGCCAATTGAAACTAAATGTACCCTTATGCAAAATATAGCTACACCTCGACTGTGTAATGGAACAAGGCTTCGGATCCCACAATTAGGGCAGAATATAATCGGTGCCACTATTTCAACAGGTGTAGGAAAAGGGGAAAGTTTTATCATACATCGAATCCCAATAATCCCCACTGATGTACCATTTTACTTTAAAAGACTGCAGTTTCCAATCCAACTTAGTTTTGCTGTTACTATTAACAAAGCTCAAGGGCAAACATTACAGGTAGCAGGGGTGCATTTGGAAAAGTCATGCTTTTCCCATAGTCAACTATATGTTGCCTGTTTGCGCGTATCCAAAGCCAGGAATTTATATATATTAGCGCCGAATGGAGAAACATATAATGAAGTATACAGAAGCATCCTAGAATAATACTCTTATTAGTGCTCTTCTGAAAAAGAATTAATGTTTTTTACGTTTTGTTAATACTTTAAACTTTTTGAAATCTTCGTAATGAAAATTATTTATTTTTGTATTGAGATATCTTAATAAAGCCTGTTTTTCAGTTTTTTAAATTGCATTTTATTTTAGAATTTTTTAAGTAATTAAAAAAAAACAAAAAAACCATAAGCTTGAAATGTTTGATATGTCTAAATCGGATTTTAAAAATGCAGAATAGTGTCTTAGCGACACCAATATGGATTTCTTTTTATCTCAATGAAGAAGGGCAGTATTTACTGAAATTTTGTGCGGAGTGTACTTTTAACATAAAAAATAAGTAATAGTAACTAAAATTTTATCTTGATTATTCTGGCTGGGCAATAAGAAAAAAAATCAAATTATTTTATTTTATTTTCAATAGTCTTTGAAACTTATTTAAAGACCTCAACGCGAGCGAAGCCGCTGGTAAAAGCTAGTTGTTATATAAAATATACACTAGTGTGCACAACGTAAGCAACAAATTCATTTTTCAACGTACAGGTATGAAATTGTTGAAGAGGAGTTTTTGAGATCCGTATAGTGAAAAGCAAATTCAATAAAAAAAAAGTGATACAGTATGCAAATATCAGCGCCATGACGTCAGAAAAGGGGCAAAGACCCGAGGAGTCGACGCGCGTAGTGTTAGGCATCTTAAAAAAGGAAAGCACATTTCCAAGCATTCTAATGAGAATGATAAAATTGATTTCACTCTACAAGCACTTCAACTCTTCATTTAAAATTTTCTCTCCTGACTTAACGCTCAGCAACCGAGCGGGATAAAGCCTGGAGTTAATTTTTTCGAAGAGATTGTGAGTTCGACCCAGTCGAATCTTGATAAAAATAATTTGGACTCGTATATATTTTTCTACTTCAAATATTTTCAAGACTTTACTTATTTTTATTTATGTGCACTGCGTTTTATTTATCCTAGATTTACTTGAAAGAATTTTTCATCAATCACTCAAGATTTTTAGAACTTGTGAAATTTCGCGTACATTCTCTCCGTTTCCTAGTTTGGTTCTCCGTATCATGTGACTGCTTATCGGTGACATCGCTTATCTAAGTTACAGCTGCCATTGCATTTCTTATTATACACTAAAGAAGTTTATCCGTTTAGCGGAAATCGCTGTTTAAAATATTTTGGAGGACTTCAAGCAAGTGATATATGGAAGTAAAGGTCATATAAGCTGTAAACTTCTGATATGAAGGATGATCCAAGATCCAGGCATTTTTGTGAGAGCGAAAGTGAGATTATTGTACTTGCAGTATGTATACAAGAAAATATCAGGACGCCTTTACACGTAGTAGAGTGATTGGCAAGCTTGAGGTGGGGCGTAGTTTGTCGTCTGTCGCCCAAGCGTTTGATAAAAATGTTGTTTCACAAGCTTCGAAATCCTTCCAAACGACAAGTACAACTGTGAGAAAGGTTGGTGATGGTCGGCCCAGGAAAATAATAACAGTGACAAAGACCGATATTCCGCCTGCAGGAGTAAAGAGTTTGAAACCAGACAGTGTGCAACGTTACTCAGTAGTTCATCTACTGATAAAAACTACATTAACTAGTATTTTTTTACTAATTACGAGCAGTAATAGTTACGTGATGAAAATCTGTTAAAATATATAATTCTATACATATCATTGTTTGCACAGCGTTCCGAATCTGGGACCAGTAAGGTACTTAACCACAGGAAAAAAGTCAGAAGAAGCATCAAGCCTTTTAATATATTTATATTTTTGGAAAGAATTCTTTTGGCAATGGTAAATTGTCATTAATCTGTAATTACGTTTATAATTAAGATCACAAATGTATATAATTGCAAGAGATTTTCATTTACTCTGATCTCAATTATTAAATAAAAAAATATGAAACATTTCTTATAAACACTCGCATATATTTATCTCTTCATCGAGCAGGCCTCTTTTATGTACATGCTTTTCGATATTTTTCACACTCATGCGCAAAATCGAAAATTATAAGGGATGTTATTACCCTTATGATGTGAGAAAAAAGAAGGCTAGAGAAAGGACACTGACCTGAATAGCAGAAAAAAAATGAGAATGAAGGATATATATTTACTGAAGCCATGCTAAAACGTTTTTAGTTTGAAACGAAAAATAATTTTTATTACTCCTTTAAACGAAATAGACAAATTCAAGAAACATTATTTTAAGAAATTTTTAAATCAATATTTCCTACACATAAAAAGCACCAAACGATACCTAATAAAAGAAAACTGTCAGGTTACAACGATAACGTGCTTGAACTTTGAAATTTGCAGGCGATAACAGTAATATGTTTGACATTTACAGACAAATGTGGGAGATGTATGCGATATTTGTAAAAAACGTGATAAAACTAGGTTAAGTATCATTTCCGGACACAATGTTCATTGATGGACGGATAAGTAATCGTAATTTGTATGATTTAATGGAACTTCCGCACAAAACAACACTCCTTGTTTATCTTTCAATAAACTTAGAATGATAACTTTGGTTATTTACTTCAGAAAAATTGTAGTAAAAACTAAATGGAATGCGTAAATACAAATTTTTAACATATACTTGTGTAAAGAAGGATAAAGACCGTAAATTTGTCTTGCAACTATTCGTAATTTCTCTTCATCCTTTATCCAGGTTTTTGCCTTTTGCCCGGCAGGAAAATGCCGTCGTGTCTAAAAGGATTTACATTTAGAGAAGGATAAAAGGTTGGATTTTCCTTTCCGTCATGGAAACACATTACATACATGTGTGATATTTTGACTTGAAGATAGAATGTTGCAACGGATTTGCGTTGGAGAGGCTTAACTGCCATAGTTAGAAAGATGGATGCATAAACCAAAAACTTCCAGACTTGGCCGTTTCGAAATATAATTTTATTCCATGATAATGCACATCCAATCAGTTTTTGTGTAGGCAACATAGTTCTAGATTATAGTTATAGATCATAGTTCCAGAATGATAATTAGCAAAGCAGCATTTCTATCACTTCAAATTTTCTTTGGTACTTGAATTTGAAAAATCTGTCTTAAACAATTTATATAAGTATTAGTAGTTATACTTTTAGAAGCAAAAGTCCATATATAACTAGTGGCATGGTCAAAAATAATGTGAATATATTTCTTAGTAGAATTTTAATAATTTAAACCCCCAACAGTATCAACAGATAACATTTCAAAAGATTCACTAATAGATGGTAAATTTTACATTAAACCAAATTTCTTTTGTTTACTTTTTTATTTAATTGACATACTTCACAATGCTTACGATAGTTTCTAACATCTTGAACAATTCTTGGCCAATAGTATTGAGGGGATAATAAATTTAGCATTGAGGACACATCAGTATGCCTGAATTCTACACGAGTTTTTTGAAGTAATTTAGTACGAAGAGATATTGGTATTACAATTTTCTATAATCCTTGGTTTTTAATAGTTATCACATCATTAATTTTCTTAGAATTAGACACATTATCTAAATTCTAATGCTGTTTAATTTCTTCTAATGATAGTAAATTAACTTGCAAACTCAAATGTTGACAAATAGGATTTCTAGTTAACATATCAGCTTCAACATTAGTAGAATCTTTTTAATATTTTATATCAAAATCATACATATATAATTTTAAAGACCATCTAAACAATCTACATATAGGATGTTTAATGTTCTTAAGCCAAAGTAAAGCAGCATGATCAGTATGTAGAAAGATGTCAGTAAAATGATTACCATGTTAATAATAATAAAATTTATCTATAGCATCAATAATGGCTAAACGCCCTAATTCAGTAATTGCGTAATTTTGCTTATAAGACCTTAACTTTCCAGAATGAAAAGCAATTGGATGTAAAGTCGCGCTTTCGATACATCAAAAAACGCGAGCTGAATTTCGTCAATCGGCTCAGTAGAATGGGATATAAAACTACCCCCCTGCTTTTTTTTTTTTTTTTTGGCGCAGTGTACATGCGTTGTTTCTTCCAATATCTGCGCAGAGATTTCCAGAATATATCTTTAGCAATCTAGAGATTAAAACATTTATACTGATAACTGTACTTTTTACCCTCCTGCTCAGTTTTTTCTACACATCTTTGACGTCTCCACGGAGACTAATACTACACCTTAATGAAAGAAAGGATGAACGTAAAAAATAAAGTCTCCTGAACGTCCCAGCTGGAATAAGAAAGCAACGAGAGGATATTAAAGCGAGCTTTTTAATTTGATATCCATCGACTGCAGTAGTGTTCAAGAAAGCGTAGCGAACGAGGCTTTAATTGAGATCGCGCCAGGTTCGCAAGCACCTAATCCGTTGGAAGCTGCGTTATTAACCTTTGATACAGCGGCCGGTGGGTCTCCTTCCGTATGATTGCCCTCGCCTAAACCTTGTTCCTTTATTAGCCAGTTCCAGCGCTCGAAGGATTGTTCTCCTCCCTTTTGCTCCTCCTTCACTCACTCTCTTTTCCAGATATTTCCGTGCTGTAGCGTTTTGTGCCGTGGATGGAACGGCTGGAATGTAATTATACGTAGATGCCGACATTACAACGA
Organism: Stegodyphus mimosarum; assembly: GCA_000611955.2. NCBI lineage: Eukaryota > Metazoa > Arthropoda > Arachnida > Araneae > Eresidae > Stegodyphus > Stegodyphus mimosarum. Next base: position 25,460 of record KK118478.1, read on the forward strand.
GCCCAGGAACTTCCTGCTCCATTGGTGGAGGGGGATAACGGTATTACGATGCCGTAACGGTAGCGGCAGTTTTAACGGTGGAGCGTCGGTGCGATGAATTTTCCAGAAAAAAGAAAGAAAATTTTTCAGAAAAAGTATTTTTTAGTGTTCTTTCAGGTAAGATATTTGCTGTGTTGGAACTGTGTACGTTGGTGAAAAGGAAGCAAAGGAAAATGAATACCTTTTCCTGTAAGGTGGTTAATCTATTTGTTTTTTAGTAGGTCAGAAAAAACTATTTCCTGCGGAAGGACTATTTATTTTAAAGCGACAAGATTAAAATAATCCATCTTATTCAGAGAAAGTTGTGTTTGCAAATTTAATGCGACTTCGCTTAAAATTTGGAAGTAAGATCTGTTTTTCGTCCAATATCATAATTTTCTTCTTCTGAAACTTAAGCAATTGGAATAAACGGCAGTGCCCTGTAGAAGGGGAAAAATAATTTTAAAATTACCAAAATATTTGATGATTACAACAGATGTAAATGCCAAACATTTGTACATATTTACTGTTGCTTACGCGTGAGTGATTTTATAAAAACCAACGCGTTTTGTGTTCGACCTGATATGAATAAAAATTGGTTCATTTTTAAATCGTACATTACTAATTCCCAATGCGTTTATGGAAAATAAAATCGTTAAAGACATTCTCGAGCAATATTCATCGATTTTATTTAAATTAATTATCTAATTTTTCGTAGAAATGTTATTAACGATTAAGATGCAAAGCTTTTATAAACAACAAGATAAAAAAGTTACTAGATATTAAAATAATATTTTAAAATAAAAAGGAAAATAAAAAAAGACTGTAACTAATCCTTTCTCTCCTTTCATAGCAGCACAAAAGAAACTTAGATTACTAATATTTTGGCGAATTTTCGAAAATCGCTTGATTGTTTCGATTATTTGACATCTACAATTTTAAAATTTCAGACCTAAACATGTATCTGTTACAAAGTTTTCAAATTTTCGCATATTATAAAACAAAACCCAGCCTTAAAATAAGGATGATAAAAACATATTAATTGAGCAATTTTCTTCATTGTTTTAAAAATGTGGTACAATGTAAAAGAGAAGGAAGGTATCGGTTCTTCAAGGTTATGATGTTATTAAGTTATTTTCTGATACGCTATCGGGATGAAATATTTGCACAATCTTACAGTGCGTATAAGAATAAAACGAAGCATGCAACAATTTTTTAAAAATTTCATTTAGTCCTCTTAAAGTGTAATGCTAAATCCGTTATATATATAACAGATATATATGGTCCAGAGCATTTCCTTTTGAAAAACCAATTATTTCATTGTAGCATTAATAGCAATTACGTTTATTTGTCCAAAACGTCCGTATGTATACCACTATTAACCCTGCAGAGTTTGATATGCCAGAATGTCCTCCTACTCATCCGCTTTAGCAGCTGCCATGTCACATGCTGGAACGCTTCAAGCACACTTGCCGCAGAGCATCATTTGTCCACGTACCTCTTTATCTTGATAAATGATTAGACGATCCCCCGCAGGGTATTGTCTGGTGTCGTAAGATTCGACATCGAGGCGGTAAAGAATGAGGGGCTGGTGAATTTGGGAATTTACGTCCTATCCACCGGCCAGGGAATAGTTCATTCAGGCGTTCATAAACAGCAAATGCGAAGTGGGTGGGAGTTTCATCATATTGAGAAACAGCCGTGACGTTTATGCCCAAATTCTGCAGTTACAGAAGAAATCAGTCATTCGAAATTTCCAGATAAGCAACACAGGTCACAAAACTCTGATAGAGGTGCGGACCGAAGATGTGTTCCTCAGCCATTCCGACCCAAAGCATGACTTGCGGGGATTGTTTTTGGTAAAACGTATAAGGTATATCTCCCACATTCTTAGCGTGCCTTCGTGGTGTTATGGTCAGCACACTGAGCCGGTATTTCAGAGGTCCGTGGTTCGATCTCCGGCGAAGGCATTGCATATTTTTCATCTCTCTTGTTCCAAAAAAATACCTAATGTCTCTACAAATGTAGATTTTTATGTTCTGAGGAATAGCGCATTCATCAGAAAAACGAATACGTTGACAGTGGTTTTAGTCGTCGTCCGTTAGCTTATTGATGGCCATTGGCCAGAATGATGACAGAACTAAGTCCTTTATCATATGGAGTTGCACCGTATTTCTTTAATTCCAAGTTCTGTAGCACGCTTTCTGGCAGACTTGCATCATTGACTCACTAACTTCAGCCCATGTTTCTCTTCGGGTTGATGGACGACCAAAGCGGGGGACATCCCAAATACATCCCAAGCGAAATCTTTCTTCTTCTACGTGATGCAAGTCTGAAGATTTGGTGACTCCTTACCAAAACGCTCGCGAAACATATCCCTCCACCATGTCATATTTTAGTTGTTGTGCTTCCATTCATCGACCCACTACAGTTCGTTATTGTGCTTCCCTTTATGGATTCACACACCTGTCACTAAGCGTTTTCCCAAACCTATCATTCTTCGTCACCAAGCACAGAAAGGCGGGACAATGAACTGGTCAACGCACATGCGTTATTCTTCTTCCCTTGCAGTCAGAGGCAATTACGTTGAATTTACGCCAGGAGCACTGTTGGTATATTAAGGATCAGGATGGGAGGTTCAAACCTTAAATATCTTATCATCTTACACGTATTTAATTCGGATGTAAACGGCCTTTCTGGTTATACTGCACATAATAAATAATAAAACCCTTAATTTGATTGAAATAGAACAGGATTTGTATTTAAAGTGCATGATGATACTTTCGAATTAAAGCAAATAGATGTAAGAAAAATGAAAAATAAAAGAAGATTTTAATTGACCTTACCACCATGCAGATGTCTAGAACCTAAATGGAAGATGTAAATCGTTGCCATGTTTTCAAAACAGTCGCTTAGTCGAGTGGAACTGTATATTACTACTGTTAGTCGGGGAATGGGGAAACGTTTTTGGGTCTAATAAAGCACATTTTGGTAACTTGATTTAAAAGTTGTTAGTTAATGAAGTAAGTCAGAAAATGGGAGAATGGAAATCGAACTTTTATGGGTTTAAAAAAAGATACATATATCTAAGGAACGGAGGCCTTTTCAAGTAACTGCCTAGGCATCCTGAGCCACCAGTGCAGAACACACTGGTTAGCTCAAGAGGATAACCCTAATGATGGATATGTTTGTCTAGAAGCATACCAAGGCGTTTCACTTTGGTAAAATCAGAATTGCAAATGAAAGATAATAACAGTAAAAACCATAATTTTAGTGACTATTATAAAATTTATGATGTTAAAATGTAAGTTATAATAATAAAAATTAGTTATGTTTTGAAAATTTTGAAATTTGTTGTGATTATTCAAAATAAGTAATAGGTGTGCAAAATTTTTTCAACTGTGATATTGTCTTCAAAGCTTTGCAAAGTCTTCCTAGAAGAAATTTACTTATGCAAATTGCAAAATACAAAAACCTTTGGACAAAAAATTTTTAAAGGACTCTAAAATATTATATAAAAATTCTAAAAAAGTTGTATAAGTTCATATTTTGCAATGCTGTAAGTAATTACTTTAGTCAAAATTTTAGGATTTGTATTTTTCAAATTATTTCTCTTCGTTTGCTTTAACGCTTTTCCTTTAAAAAGGCTTATCTGTCGCTACGCCTTTTGCTCCTTGAAGGAGGCGATATGTAAGAAAAATAAAGAATATGTAAAAGATTAAATTAGCAACGTAAATTTCCCTTCTCAGTTCTAAAAATAGTAAACTCTCTCTACACTGCGTCATTTCTAAATTAATCCATGTCATATGACTCTTACATAATTCTGGTGATGTAAATGGAACTAAAACTCGAACTGCCAATAATAATTTTACAGAAATATTAACTATCCAATCAAAATGCATTGAGAACCCAAACTAACTCAGTCTGAATTAAGATTTCATCCCGAACGTAACGTAATTGCTTTCAACGCTTTGGCCTAACTGTCTCTCTGCTTCTTCTATCTTACTAAAATTTAATCTAAAACGTAAGCTTTTTGGACATGTTTGCTGAAATAAAAAATGAAGATTTAATCTACCTTCGCTTCCAATTTCCAATTCATTATGGATCAACTCTTCTACGCCATCAAAATTCCTGCT
>KK118478.1:33870-51361 GCA_000611955.2 Stegodyphus mimosarum
TATTAAGTCAAACATAAAGATCTTTCAAAATAAAACAAGCTTCATTGTGTGAATGTTCATATTTCTTTAAATGGAGTCGTATAGTTGCTGTCAAAATAAAAGGACTGCATTTGACACCAAAGGGAACACGTGTCATTCGTAAAATTCTGATATCACGGCCATTGAAATCAAGTTCGGTTCCTCCCTCATTTCTCCACAAAAACTGCAAAAACGTTCGATCCTCCTCAACTATGCCAATCTCTAAAAACGCTCTTTGAATATCAGCACAAAATGCAATTGCGTGATAACGAAATCTTAGAATAATCCTGAGCAAATCTGGATTAAGGTTAGGACCACTCTCTAAACAATCATTGAGCGACTGCTCATCTCTAACCTTTGACGACGCATCATACACAATTCTAACCTTCGTACTTTCCTTTGATTCGCGTACTACAGCATGATGAGGCATAAAATACCCAATTTTTCTAACATCATCTCCATGAAATGCAACTTGCTCAATAATACCATCCCTTAACTGCTCATTAATTATTTCTTTATAACGAAAGTACAGATGCGGATCATGCCTAAATTTGTTATTTAAGCTTATCAAACGTCTTTCTGCAACTTCATAATTACTGCTCAATGTGTTACAACCCTCCTTCCATAATAATTTAGTTTCGTACCTCCCATTTTTAAACGTGGTATTTCTTTCAAACATGTCTATGACATCTGCAACTGATCGCGAAATTTCCTTCTCCTGATTTATTCCTATAGCCTCCAAATCCCACAGATTCCGAACTCTTTCAAATTCTGTTTCTTCCTTCACGGAGATATGATTTACACAAGTCTTATCAGAATCATAATTTCCATGATCATCCGATCCCATTTCCTTACCTTGGATTACAAACCCAAACAAACTATCCGTAATTACTAAACGTTTTCCTAATCTTATGTTTCTTTCATACAAAATTTCCCAAATGTAATCTGAGCCGATCAACATATGTATCTCTTTCGTATTTCCAATGTCGGCCAATTCTATTCCCTTACTTAGAGCCATGTTTCTAACCCACTTTGAAGGAACTTCTATGTGATCATGTGTAATCGTATCAATTACTACTGCCTCTATGCTGAGTTTTTTACTAGGGTTGATTCTATTCTGCAAATCAAGTTGAACTATGTTATACTGCTGTTTAGGTTTACGCTCGCTACCAAACCCATATATTTCAAACGTTTCACATCTGGTAACCTTCAGTCCTAACGAGTCGGCAGTTTTCCTTCTTATGAATGTTCTGTTGCTCCAGCCGTCTATTAACACCCTCAGCATTTAGCTTTTTTTATTTGTTTTTACTATGGCGCTGAATGTTTGCAATAAAACCGGGGACGCTCCTGCGCCCTCGGATTAGTTTACAGATTCCCTTTTACTTCCTCCGAAGCAATGCATAGACTGCACGGTAGATAAATTGTTGTCCGTTTCCTTAGTTAATTCGACTGAATTATTTGTCGGTTCAGCCTTATCGCATATTAAATAATTGTGAGGTTTTTTACATATTTTGCACAGCTGGTCTTTTTTCCAGCAAAATTTTGATGTATGTCTACGTTTTAGACAAATGTAACACCGTCCTTGTGTTTTTAACGAATTTCGTTTTTCGGTTAATGGTAAAGGACATTTCTGAGTTACGTGAGATTTATCCGAACAGAAATTACACAATTCATTCGCTACGGCTGTTAAAGTAGCCGCTGTTGGAATGCGCGCCTTTGAAATATTTCGTTTTGAGTCTACATAAAATTTATTCTCATAATTTTGACTCGCTCCTCTATTACTAAAAGGTATTTCATTTCGCTTGAAGTTTTTTGAATCTGATAATAGAGACGACGCTTCTCTTATTTCTACCTCCTTTCTCAAAAACTCAACTAAGTGTTCTATATCAAATGAGTCACGCGATTCGCGTTGTCTATTGTAATACAAATTTAACTCTTCTGGAATTTTCTGTAGTATTACTGGGCAAAGTAAACTACTATAATTGCCTGCTGCAACACCTAAAGACTTCAATGATCGAATTTGAATTTCAATCGTATCATACATTTTTCGCAATGCTGGAACGTTCGCGCATGTCTTAACGGAATCAATCAACAACAGTTTATTCATGTGCGAGCTTATAATCAAATCTAGCCTTCCGAATCTTTCTTTTAACAACTTAATTGAGGAATCATAATTTTCGTTTGTTAACGAAAATCCCGAAACTGCTGACAAGGCAGTACCTCCTAAAAATGTTTTCAGATATGAAAACTTCTCAACCTTGCTTAAGGAATTGTTATTATGAATAGCCACCTCGTAGGAATTCCAGAAATCCAACCAAGAACTACAATCACCATAAAACTTCTCAATACTTAATTTCGGAAGCTTAACTACACTACTTTCGTTTCTTACTACGCGTTGTTCCAACCTAACATTTTCATTAACCCGAATTTCATTTTGCGAAACCCAGTTAAAAGTACTTTCTATTTGCCTATCTATTTTCGTTTTCCATTGAATACCGCGTTCCTGATATTCTTCACTCTCAGCAATTTCGTTTTCTAACTCATCTATACCGATTATTGCTTCTATTTCATTATCTAAACCCTTAAGATTCTTTATCTTTTCAATCAACTGGTTTCTTTGATCACAAAGATCATCAAGCTTTTGTTCTTTACTATAAATTTCACTTAAAGGTTTATTTATTGCATCTTCAATTTTTGTCAAAAGATTACAAAAAAGCTGTCTAATGCAGTTTCGTTTCTGCCTTAACCTTTCTACTCTTTTCACCATGTTTGCATAAACTACTTCTGTTTTCAAAACTAAATTTCAAATTAATTTACAACAACGAAATAATCAAATCACCACTATAAATTCAAAATTTCCTATCACATACAAATTCATAACACTTCAAGACTGAATCTAAAGGGACCTACCTCAATTCCATGGTCGTGAATCAGAAACTTTCAAAACAAAGGAACATTCCATCAGAAGGTCAGCGTTGGTTTCATCGCGTCCGGCTCACCACAAAATTTGTGGTGTCATCGTTTTGAAATGTTGAGTCATTTATCTTACAGTAGTTGTCTTTGATTATTTATTGAAAACAATAACAAAACATGATTTAAAACAAATAACAATATCTTACGCGGAACAGTGCCGGATCAATTTATACAACTTATCGTATCATCGTTCAGTTCCGTTCTGACTGTATTTTCCCCCCGTCGCGGGAAAAACAAACAGCAGTGTATCCCTTTAGGGAATTATAGTTGGAACATGGCTTTAGCTCAGAAGGGCTATTAATTTCGTTTTGACATTTCGCTTTGATTCACTATAAATTTCCGTATCACCTTTCAAACTGTTGCCACCAAATATTAGCGCCTTGTATTATATTTAAAGAAATTAAATAGTGATGAATCTACATAAATGTATGTTTGTTTCTCGCATTGTGATAAAAAAATGGTACCTAGAGCCATCAAGTTGTAGAGACATTAGGTTTTTTTGGGAAGCAGGAACGATGAAAAATGTGCAACGCCTTCGCCGGGAATCGAACCGCGGACCTCTGAAATACCGGTTCAGTGTGCTGACCATTACACCACGAAGGCACGCTAAGACTGTGGGAGATATACCTTATATATTCCCCTTTTTAAAGGGCAACTAGGGTTTTTAGGGGACCTAGTCGCCAAATCCTGGGTGTGGAGAGTCATCATCCACAACCCTTTCAGTTCGGGCGCCAGTGTAGAGACATTAGGTTTTTTTTTTGGAAGCAGGAGACATGAAAAATATGCAACGCCTTCGCCGGGAATCGAACCGCGGACCTCTGAAATACCGGCTCAGTGTGCTGACCATTACACCACGAAGGCACGCTAAGACTGTGGAAGATATACCTTATAAAGTTTTGAATAATGTAATCCTGTTCCGAATAAGGGCATCTGGAAGCCTAATTTGTTTTATTATCGATTTCATATTTTATAACAATTTTAGGAATTTTTGATTAAGAAACTCGACTATTTCAAAGGGAGCAATGGCAACACTGCACGAAAAAAAAAGGTACTTTAATCTCCAGCAAGCGGGACTCTGCATCGCAAATTTTAAAGATCTGCTCATTTAAAAATTATTTTGCGATATTGCTTTTGAACTGAATTTTATGGTTTAAGTGTTTTCAGATTTTTTTCATATATTAGTTCTTTCCTGCACCTTCTTTAGTTTTTTTTTTTCACATGCAAAATAAGCTTGAAAAAGACTACAGGCTCATTGGTTTTAAAAATATTGATCCTAGACGTGTACTTCTATTCATAAAGTTTTTCAAATTAGGCTAGAGGCTTCAAGAAAAACAGTTTTCGAACTGCCAATAAGAGTTTTCTATTAAAATAAAATATAGTATTATATATGATCTTCATAGAACAAAAGACCCAGTTAGTGGAATACAGAGCAATTCACAATTATCTGCAGAGTTTCGAAAGTTAGTACAATAACTATCACAAATGCAACTAAAATGTTCCTATTAATGCATAAATAAGTTCTCCAAGCTTGCATTCCTAATAGGCTTGCTATGTAATTGTAAATTTAATCCCTAGTTTGCAGTCATAACACTAAATGACAGAATGGCATTCGTTTGTGAGCGCAAAGCTTACTACATCTTCGAATTTACTAAATGTAAGTCGGTTGTGACTATACTAGAAGATTTCCAACAAAATATCAAACAAAAGAGCAGCCAAGAAAATTCGTGCGTGATATAACAAACAACAGACAAAACAATTCGTGAATAATGTAACAAGTTCAAGTCTGTGTGATGCAACTCTATAGTACATACGAACTTGAACTGATTCTTTATGCACCGATATGTATCTTTCTTGTTGTATTTATTCTAGTTATTGTACGATAATTTTTTATTTAATGCTGCACAATAAATTTTACACGTCATTAATTAATACTTTCATGTAAATAACTATAGATTTAATAAAGAGTGACAAGTTACTCAGTAAGAAAGTATTAATCGCCGAACTGAAAAACATTTATTTTATTTAGTGGTACCTCAGCATACGTCCTCTTTGAAATGCATTCTACTCGGTATACGTCTTGTTTGGACGTGAAATGTTTTGTTTGGTATAATATTTGTTTGGAATACGATACGAGTTCGAATAGTCAAGACTGAACGCACTCCACTTGTTGACCTCTTTCGTAGGCCATGAGCCCATGAGCTTCGTAGGATCACCATGGAGGTGAAAAAAAAAAGAGATTGGTGAAAATCATGAAGATGTAATGCGTATCCGTGACTTGGGAATTGCATACGATGGTGTCTACGATTGTGAAAATGAAGACGCAATTAAATCAGCTAACGTTACGAAGGGGATGAAATCGATTCTAAACGAAGAACAGAGATGATAGAGCATGTTGGAAAGTTGCTTTTTATCTGAATAACAGAAAAACATTTGCATACATTATCCGAAAAATGGGCAATGCCCTCTCCGGGACTAGAAGCTGGACCTCTCGAATACGTGCCGAGTGTGTTAACTGTTACACCACGAAGGTATGCTGGAAGGAGGGAAAAACACCTTATCATTATCCAACACCTGTTTATCTCGGGCGCCACTGTAGAGTGATTAGATTATTTGGAAGCAGGAGACGTGAAAAATCTGCAATGCCGTTGTTGCTGAGACTCGAACTTGGACCTCCCGAATACGCGTCAGAGTGCTACCGTTACTTCACGAAGGCATACAAAAAGGAGGGAGAAAATATCTTGTAAGTGTCTTAATAATAACAACAGGATTTTGTATAAGAACGCATTTACTGAAAACATTCTTTCGTTATAGGTCCAGGTTGGTATACATCCAAAATCTGTATCGGAATAATGATGTATACCGAGGTACCATTTTACATCTTACCTGAATATGTTGAAATCTGGTCTAAATCAACAGGCACTGAAAAAGGTATAAGTTAATAGATTCATTTTCCACGAATTTTCCTACCTAATACTTCCACGAACTTTGTCGTCACAAGTTCTTCTTGTGTTTGATTCTTTAAACCATAATGAATATTTTACTAATTGGAATTCTTAATGTAAAGAGATCTTATAAAATGCTATATTTCGTACATTTGCTGCCATTGTTGAAATAGTTTTTATAAAATTCTCTATCGTGTTCTGAGAAATCTTGCAAATGGAAATGTATTTCTAAGATAAATATTTATAGAAATAAAACATTCAATCATCCTTTTTGAATATTCTATAGAGATTTATTTACTTTATAGATACTAGTACAAGACGTTTAACAACAATCAAAATTCTGCATTATACAAAATTCTTATATTGTAACTACAAATCTTAGTTCTTTTACTTAAAACCGTATCTAAGGAGTTAGAAAAAACTGTGATTCCCATTCTCTTCCCCCTCCCCTGAAGTATTCTTTTATTGTATTCTGCACAACAGCAATATTTGAATGAAATTGAGAGAAAATTGATCTCATAGCAAATTTTGAAAATGATTGCTTTCTCAATTGCTACCAGTATGATAAAATAGATCAGGCGATTCGGATTTCACGAAATTGAATTTTAGATTTGACTGCAATATAGTTTACCTGTAGTTATACATTTCAAATCTTTCTCGGCAATCAAACTGAAAGTCGTGATCTAAATGGTATGAAACACGATCTTTTGGAACTCAGGTATTCAATCATATGCGAACTTTTGTATCACATGAAAATCAAATTATTGTCTTCGTTTTATTGCGTAGAAAGTTATAAAATGCAGAATTCGTTTGAATGAAAGTGATGAACATTTTTCTGAGAATGCTTACTGGAACTGTGGTATCATGAAATGAATTTTGAAAGTAATAGATATATCATAAATGAAAAACTACGTAGGAGACTTTATCTCTTTAATTTGATTGATTTATTTCCTTAAGCTATGATTCCAGCCTATTGCATTAAGATGAAAATAATTGCTCAAAAATTACTACTTTTTTATGTTGATTTTAAATCGCATCCTTTCTTTTATTTTTACTAAATTTATAATCTGAAAATCGAGAGGGGAATGTTATGCGAATAAGTTAATTTTTGAATAATATGGATAAAATGCAGGTAATTGTCACAGCTTTGTTTCTGTCAAAGAAACCTATATTCCAATAAGAATGCATAGTAATATTAACATTACAATATCTAACAAGATTCTTTCATTTCTATTTCTCTGTAACCTGAATCTCAGCCGTTCTTCTTGTTGTCTCTGCTACTCTTTAAGATCTCAGATTATTCATAAATGATTAGAGGAGATAAATGTGCAGCGACTCCGCGAAACAGTAGACTGAATTTCAGTTTGTGTTTGCTGCCCTGTAATGGGTCGGTTATTGCATTAGTTTAGCGTAAAGTTCAACAGCTAGAAAGGTTCAACGCAACCGAGTAGTTTGCGAAAATTTGTCATCTTTAGTAAGACGAAAGCAACCACTATGTGGACAAATCAACTTTAAGAAGCCCATTCTGTGTGCGCAGTGAGGAAAGGAAAAATTATTTGTAAAATTTTCAGAACTAGGATTAAAAATGGGCGAGGAAGGAAAGTACTCCAGGAAATACAGTATACTTCCAGTTCTCAAAATAGAATTTTATGATGATAATTCCAGCCTAAGGGTAATTTGTAGTCATGAGATTAACATTTTATACAGTCTTTACATATCAAAAAGCTCCAATGACCAATATATTTATTATGCTTTAAATCAAAGAAATTCCATACTGTTGGAATTCTAAGAAATTATCAGATATTCCAGCTTCTTCACTTGGATTACTTTCGACGACTATACTCTATTACTTTAAAATACGAAATTCTAAATTATTTTCCGAGGCCCAATATGACTCGTAAGCAGAGAACAATAATCTTCGCAAAAAACGGTGACTCACTTAATTTTTTTCTCCCATTTTATTTCTGTTTAGGGTATTTCGCTTCACAAAAGTACGCGAACGAAGGTTCACCTTGGAGCCTTAGATACCGTGGAGGAAATGAATGCTGTACGGGATGATGGCATGAGTTACGATCGCAAAAGGAGGGGCTGACAAAGACCTTGAAGCGCTTTTTTTAAAGTAACAGACTATAAGAGTTATGATTTGATACTTGGTAAAATTACACTCGTTATTAACTTTGTGGGGTTAACCACATGAAATTTGTTAATTTTTAATACATAAGCAAGATTTTTGAGTAAAGATATGGAATTGCTTTTAATTTGCTAAAGCGTAATGTATACTCTAATGATTAGAAATTTTTCTCTTCAAGAATCATACCAAAATTTAAGTTTTTTAAAAAAAATAGTCTATTATAGTTTTGAAACTATTCTCACAAGATACATTACTTTATTTTAAGATGTTTATAGCTTGTTGGCCTTATAGATAGTATTATCTTCAGTTCCTTTCATAGCGTTGCTCAAATCAGCTTTTAATTCACAGAAAATGGCCATCTTTTTTTTTTTTTAAGAACTGTATTTTAAGAGCTCGGTTGTCTTGTGATTGCTTGAGAATTGTTTCCACGAGTGAGAACTAAAGAAAAACTCATCACGTTATTGCCCAAATGCAAAAAGTTGGTAGAATTCGTGAAAAGAAATTATTGGCACCAAAATTACCCTTTCATTCTTAAGTGCTATCACCTCTGTTTTCCGAATGGGACTTAAGGGGAACTAGCACTTATCTTAAGTTCGTCCGATATGTTTAGGTAAGCTAGATCGTTAATTATTCATACTTCTGACGATACTACAGGGTGTTTATAAAGTCCCAGACCCATTTTGATGTTTAATAACTCATAAAATAATAAAGATAGATTAAAATTAATAACATACATGGTTAGATAAACTCAAAAAGTTTCATGACCCTTAGCAATGAACTTCCACGTGTTTCGACGCACGGAGAATATCAAGTCGATATTCAATTTCACGCCAGGTACCGGCAAGCATGTCGGCATCCACAGAGGCTATTGCGGTTGTAATTTTGGCTTTTAGGTCACCAATGTTCGATACTCTCCTCCTGTAAACGTTGTCCTTTACAAATCCCCAAAGGAAAAAGTCCAGCGGCGTTATATGATCTGGGTGGCCAAGGAATTGAACATCCTCGCGCAATACATCTTCCTGTAAAATGGTCATTCAAAGAACTACGAACGATGGTACCCCAATGAGGTGGTGCACCATCTTGTTGCAAAAAGACATGTGGCTGAAGCTCTTCTAGTTGTGGATGCTTCGTCGGAGGAAAAAAAAAAGAGAGAGAGAAAAATGCAATTAATAAGCAGACGATGTTTAGAAAAGTACAGATATTTAGACTGGAAAATGAAATTATCTGAAATTAAACCACACGCGCAGAAGATATTTAGATAAGTAAAGATATTCAAAACTGAAAAGGAAAATATACACTCACGTTTGTGAAAATTGCAACACCAAGAAGGAATCGTCATAACTGAATGCAATTTAATACACAGTTGAGTGGTAGTGGTACAAATAAATGATTAAATGTTCAAAGCAAACAAACAAGAACAAGATATCAGAATCAGTATTTTGTGTGGCCACCACGCGCCGCAATAAGTGCTGCTACACGACGTGGCATGGAGTCAAACAAAGTTTGAATGTCTGACTGAGGAAGAGCATTCCATATCGTTTGTACGCGTACCCAAAGTTCGTCTGCAGACGCAACAGGACGAGGATCACGAGCAAGGCGCCGACCAATGACATCCCACACATGTTCAATTGGCGACATATCCGGGGAACACGCAGGCCAAGGAAGAAGCTGTACCTGCTGCGCTGCAAAGAAGGATTTAACAATCCGAGCAGTATGAGGGCGGGCATTGTCCTGTTGAAATACAGCGCCTGGCAAGCTTTGAAGGAAGGGAACAGCTTCGGGCTGTAGAACTTCACGGATATACCGGTTGCTGTTCAGATTGCCCACAATTCGTAGCAATTGAGATCGTCTATGATATGCTATGGCGCCCCAGACCATAACTCCGGGTGTTCGTCCACTGTGGCGTTCGATAATGCACTCCGGAAGGTGGCGTTCACCGGCATAGCGTCTGACACGAATGCGGCCATCATGGTACCACAAATTAAAGCGGGATTCGTCAGAAAACACGACATGCTGCCAATCAGCACGCCAGTCTCTATGCTGATTGGCCCATTGTAGCCGCAGGCGGCGATGGTCGTGCGTTAGGGGGATCCTGTATAAAGGAGTCCGTGCGCGCAGTCCACACTGCAGCAGACGTCTACGAATTGATGAAGCACACAATGAAACACCTGTAGCTATTGACCACAGTGCTGCCAATTGTCTAGAGGAAGCTGTACGGTCCGTCCGCGCCATGCGGACCAGGTGTCTATCATCGCGAGCTGACGTCACATTTCGGGGTCCACTCCCGGATTTCCGAGTTGTCCGACACTCGTCCGTCCACTGCTTCCAAACGCGCATCACTGTGCTGCTGTTACGCTGCACACGAGAGGCTACTGCACGATACGACAATCCAGCTTCACGAAGGCCGATGATTCTCCCTCGTTCAAACTCTGTAAGTTGTTCAAATCTCGCTCTCTTTCGTCGACGAGGCATAAGTACAGATTGAGTTAACGTTTACCACTAGCAGATAACCACCGATAACCATACACGCCTCGCTACAGCCGTCTATTTATTCGGATCCATCAGCCGTTCAGAGGGCGCTGCTCAGCATACGCATGCGCTACGGATTTGCAATTCTAATCATTTGCATATCATGCGCTACTTTGCATTTCCTGAAAATTTCAGCTCACTCGCGTAAGTCCTTCATGGTGTTGCAATTTTCACAAACGTGAGTGTATAAGTTATTCCATCAATAAATGCCCCAAGTTTGTTTATATCTTCATTATTTTATGAGTTATTAAACATCAAAATGAGTCCGGGACTTTATAAACACCCTGTATAATACCTGGAAGTAATGGGATGGGTGGGACTCAGAAAAGTGCGGCTAATTTGCGTTTCCTATTTTAATTAAATATGACCAAAGAAAAGCTCCTATTTAAAAGAAAAGTATGTAATAAAGAATAAAGTTTTAATACTACTTATGAAATGGAGTTATTTCGATGACGAATGCTTCATAAAATTTAACAAACTTGTCTCGCAGTTCAATGACCTTTTTTTATCATATGAAAATTCTTCTTAACTAACTAATATTTCTTTATTCCTCTTATAACTAGAAAGAGTTCGTTTTCGTAAAAGTCTTTTCAGTAAACTCTTTGGGAACTACAATACTGTAAACGACGTTTCTTGTTGTATAATAATTCTAATATTAAAGTAAATAAACACTGGAGTTCCACTGTGAATGAATGATAAGGCATTCTCTCAGAGCTCCAAGAATTTCTCATGATTTCTCTCAAATCAGAATTTCAGAAAATTCTCACAAGTGTTCATTCGGAATATAAGAAATACTTTCGCAACACTTAAAATCATGAAACTAATTTCTTCAACGCGGGATGCTTAAATATACGTTACAAGACTAAGTATCTCATAAATTATTTCTGTTAAAAAATAACTGAATTTGGTGGTATTTCAGATTGTCGTTAGATTTTTGAAAGAGAAAATCTTGAAATATTAACTTTATATTAACAGGCAATAAGAGCCAAGACTTCGCAGTTGATAAAATAATGAGCTTGTGGAATCTAGTCTTCTTTGTTAACCTGCAATGTATAAAAGTCTAAGTTGTGACTTCTCGCTAAGACTGGGAGATGAATACAACAGAAGAAGGCTGTGAAAGACCGTTTTATTGAATACAATAGTTTATAGACTGCACGGACTTACGTGTTTATACAGTCATCAACTACTTGCGGTGAGGAACTAAAAAAGGTAAAGTAACAACTAAAATCAAAGGTAAAGAGTAGTCAAGACTACACACTTTGATTTAAACTAGCAGGCGACTCAGAAACCTACACCGGTAGGATAATAATTTCGGCAGCAAGAATGCGAAGCTGAGATTCAAAGTTAACAGTTGATAGAATTAACAACGTGCGCTCAAAATAGCGAAACCACGCTCTGACTTAACTTTTCGCTACTTCAGTATAAATACACTCTCGTTCAATCTAACCAATTTGCATACTGTAGTAAAAATAATAGAACCCTACAAACTGACCATTGCCCTATATTCAAGCTTATATGGCAGAAATGCTCTGGATTCCTTAAAAGAGTGTTCTGGTCATTTTTAGTAAAACAAGCAAACTTTAAAGAATTATAAAGCTCGTGTAGCTATATTTTTGTTTTCAAATAAACAAATAATAAAATAATACAAATAAACTCAAGTATATATATATATATGTGTGTGTGTGTGTGTTTATTTGTTTATAATTTTTATGAATTTTTTAAAGCCTTTGTTCTTTGTTTTATTCCCTTTTTTATTTACTTTATTTAAACAGCGTATTCTTTAGGGAGATTCTATAGTTGTTTATTATATTTAGTTTAATGTTGAATTTGAGGAGACTTGTTGTGTTGTTTATTGGGCTATTTATTACGTGTTTATTCCATGTATTATTTTGTAGGACTTTTAATTCTGAGACGACTGTCGTTGGAATGGTGAGAATAATCCAAGTCGAGCCAGATGTAAGAGGTCCGTGGATCCAGAATCCTGTTATCAAATCTTAGTTAAAATTTTCTTTGACAAGTTGACAACATTTGGCGATTTCTCGCTAATTTCACCTCATTCTACAAATTTTTGGAGATGCATTTTCGAAGCCTTGATAATGATTTTCCCGGAAGGTTTCAGAAATGCTTACAACTATCTCCTCGAACGAACGTATATCTACGAAACTGCGTTAGAGCCTGGAAATAATTCAGAGCAGTGACTTCAGATCAGAGTGCACGACTATTTTGCTATTGATCTTCTATTATTTCTTTGTTTAGACGTTTCTCTGCGAACAATTTTGGTGATCTCGTGAGTGAAGGAGAATTTCTTCTTATCTCCATTTTTCTCCTTGGGTTGTTTACAGCTGTCCATCTTGTCTGCAGATTAATGTCACTTGAAATAAAGATGTAAGTTTAACCTCTTGATGTGCAGTTATTTAAGATCTCTACTATCCTTCAGCCCACAACAATATTATATTTATATTATAGCTAAATTAGAAATTTTCAGTTTAAAATTGACACATACACACACACATATATATATATGTAATATTTCAGTTATTTTAACACATCGTGGGTGAGTGGTGAGGCTATTCCATTACACATTTTGGCAGATGTTTGACGAAGCTGGGATGATTGAACCTTGGAGAAAAATACAACTCAGGACTTTCACTTTTAACAACACATCTTTATTTTAATTTAGAGCAGATTATTCAGTAATTGAACTACTAGATATGACTGCCTTTAGTTCGTTATAACGTTCTAGCAAGAAGGAGGAGCATTGCGAAAGTGTTAACAGGATGAAGGCGAGAAGGCATCTGGTATAGAAAAACTTATGACGCAGCATTTATATGAGGAGGTTATGTAATAGGCGCGAATGTTCCAGAAGGTACTGGTCTAGGGGAAGATCCTGAATTGCAGAAAATTAATTAAAGGTTGCTAGTTCGCAAAGAGCAAAGCCATCGTATTTTTTTTTCTTACATCTTCCCCCCCGTCGAAAAGGAGAGGACCGGGGTGAGAAAAGCATTAGGACAGTAGTAAAAGCAAAAGTATGAGAAAAGACATGAAAACATCCAGGACATAGCTAGCGTACAAGCTTTTACTATGGCCTATCACAGTTCATGACTTTTTCATATAAAATTTCTTACTGTATAACATATGAAATTTTGAACATTAAAACTATGAGTTATAAATAAATATACAATATATGACAAATTTTAAAACTATAACATAATAAATATGGAATACAGATAAATAAATAAGTTATAATTACAAAAGTCCTCAATTTTGTCAAAGAGCCGGTAGGATCGATCTCCGCTGCTAACCCCAATGGATGTGTACAGGCTCTTTTCAAGTGATGTGCGAAAGTTTACTCCAATGAACACTCAACCGTTTCATAAATAGGATGAATGTTGATAGTTCACAAATATGATGCATTTTTTCTTCTCATCGTAGGCAATTAAAGATTGACATATTTTACACTTCAATACAAAATATTATAATTATTCAAAAAACAATTCAATATAAATAATACAATTATAAGCTAGAACATGAACACTTTTCACTTTAAAACTATGGCATGTCCTCGCCAACAGATCAGCGTGATTACTTGCTGATGGTTGGGGGGTGCTAGGTACAAACATCGAAAAACCTCCGTTGCCTAATACAAGGTAACTGGTTTTTGGTATAGTACATTACCACAAAGTGTTTTTAGAAAAAATAAAAGATCATACAAAATAAAAATTATAAGACAGATAACTTGTATAATCAAGTTAAAGTCTTTTTTATATTTTTGTAAATTAGAAACAAATATTATCCTACAATAAGAAGAAACTTTTTGCTACAAAATAGTTTAAATTATGTGAAAAATATAAAAGGTCAAGATCGGGATAATAATTTGTCATAGTCGGGAAAGCAACTTGTCATATTTAGGATTTAAGTCTAAATCAGGTATTAAAAGTCATAATCAGGAAAATGTAATTTTGAAAAATTTAATTTTAATTTTGAACAGAGATAGGAATTCTGCTATTTCTGGCAGTTAACTTAAACTCACTTGCTGGATTAAAAGGTCTTAATCTAGTTGAATGAACAATTTCTGATTTCTTTTTAGTTAAAGGATTAGGTTTATCAATTTTATAAGTAACTTCAGAATATTGTTTTAAAATTTTATAAGGTCCTGAGAATGGAGGAGATAATTTACGTGTATTAGGATGTTGAAATTCTTCATACATTACTAAATCACCAATTTTAAAATTACTAGGTTTAAAATGAGTATCGTATCTTTCTTTATTTACATTATGATAATCATCAGATCTCTTTTGAGCTATTTTTCTGGCTTCTTCTATTGACGGATACAATTCTTGATTTTGAATTAAGGAATCATAAGGTAATTTTCCATACATTAAATATGATGGAGGGAATTTTGTTACAGACTGCGGTGTATTATTATACTCTTCAGTTACTTGGGGTAATAATTTTGTCCATGCTATATTACCTTGATAAGAATTTAGTTTACATTTTAATCTAGTTATAATAGTTTGATTAACACGTTCAATTTTACCATTAGTTTGTGGTCTATTTGCAGTAGTTAGCAATTGTTTTACATTATGATTCCTTAAAAAGTGCTTAAATTTTGAAGATGTAAAAGCAGCGTTCCTATCACTTAAAATCTTTTTAGGTACCTGAATTTGGAAAATTTGTTTTAAGCAATTTATATAAGTATCTGTAGTTACACTTTTAGAAGCAAAAGTCCAGATATATCTAGTTGCATGATCAATAATTATGTGAATATACTTTTTAGTAGAATTATAATAATTTAAACCACCTACAGTATCAATAGATAATATTTCAAAAGGTTCACTAACTGATGGTAAATTTTGCATTAAACCAAATTTCTTTTGTTTACTTTTCTTATTAAACTGACATACTTCACAATGTTTACAATAATTTCTAACATCTTGAACAATTCCTGGCCAATAATATTGTGGAGATAACAAATTTAGCATAGATGATACACCAATATGACCAAATTGTATATGGGCCTTTTCAAGTAATTTCGTACGTAGAGACATAGGTATCACAATTTTGCACAATCCCTGTTTTTTGATAGTTAATACATCATTCATTTTCTTATACTTAGTATTAGAAACATTATCTAAATTTTGATATTCTTTTATCTCTTCTAATGATAATAAATTAACTTGCAATCTTAAATGTTGACACATAGGATTTCTAGAGAGCATGTCAGCTTCAACATTAGTAGATCCTTTTTTATATTTTATATCAAAATCATACATAGATAATTTTAAAGACCACCTAAATAGACGACCTGTAGGGTGTTTTATATTTTTAAGCCAAACTAAAGCAGCATGATCAGTATGTACAGTAAAATGATTACCATGTAAATAATAATAAAATTTATCAATTGCATCAATAATAGCTAAACATTCCAGCTCAGTAATGGCATAATTTTGTTCATAAGATCTTAATTTTCTAGAATGAAAAGCAATTGGATGTAAACTACCATCAGGATGTTCTTGTTTTATAACAGCACCAACAGCTTCTTTGGACGCATCAACAAATACATGGCAGGGATATTTAGGATTAAACAAAGTTAAAATAGGTCTAGAAATCAATGCCTCTTTTAATTTTTGAAAAGCTTTTTGACATTCATCAGTCCAATTATAAGCAGTATCTTTCTTAAGTAAATTTGTTAATGGGGCTCTAATTTTAGCATAATTTTGAATAAATTTATGATAAACATTAATACTTCCTAAAAATCTTTGTAATTCTTTGACATTTTTAGGGGGTTGCAATTTCTTAATAACCTCTATATTTGCATTACTGGGCTGGTATTTTCCTGCTTGAATTTCATATCCTAGAAAATTTATTTTTTCTTTAGCAAAATTACATTTAGATTGTTTTAATTTTATATTCTCTTTCTCACATATATCAAATATTATTTTAAGATGATTTAAATGTTCATCAAAATTTGGAGAAAATACTATAATATCATCAAAATAATTTAAAGCAAATTGAATCTGATATTTGTTTAAAATTTGTCTAAGAGCTCGTTGGAAAACAGCTGGGGAATTTTTCCAACCAAAAGGTAATCTAGTAAACTCATACAGTCCAAAATTTGTAGTAAATGCCAATTTTTCAGTATCCTTTTCATTTAACTTTATATGCCAATAGCCTGATGCCAAATCCAATGTAGAAAATATTTTTGCATTTGTTAATTGATCTAATACAGCATCAATTCTAGGAATAGGTTCAGAATCAGTTTTAGTAATTTGATTAAGCTTCCTGAAATCAATACACAATCTGCTTCTGGACTGCTCATCTCGCTTATAAACTAAAGTTACAGGAGCAGCATAAGGACTATAAGAAGGTTTAATAATTCCAGCTTTTTAACAATTCATCTATCTGTTTTTTAATTTCACTATTATCTTTAGGAGATGCTCTATATGGTCTATAGGCTATTGGTAATTCAGAAGTTAATATAACTCTAGCAGGTTCAACCTTTATACAACCAACATCATATTTACTTTTTACAAATATATGATTATAATCATTCAACAATTTCTGTAATTTACTATCAGAGTTTATACTATTTTCAAAATAATTACCACAATTTTTAGTCCTAACATCATTTTTACATACAAAATTTCCACTATTAATAAAGTATTTACTAGATTGTTTAGCACTGATATCATTTTTACTTACATAATTATTTTGGAAAAACTTGTCTACTTTAACATTTTTACTTACATGTTTTCCAAGCTGATACACTTCATAATTATGAAAATTCAATTGTAACTTAAATAATGAAACACATGGTGCTGAAAGCAATAAATAATTCAAATTTGAATCTACTACATAAAATATCACATTATTTTCTATTTTACCTACTTTACACTTT